>JAYJMB010081306.1:0-21842 GCA_036873735.1 Pouteria campechiana
AGTCCCTAGATTAGTGGCTAGGATTTACTGAACAAGGAGACTTGTAGGGCATGTTCAATGGTCTAGATGCTGCAATTGCCCTAGATTGATTCAGATGATATTTTTGCTCGGTCGCTAGCTTTCTAGGCGACTCTTGGACAGTCGAAAGCGGTAGCTTCCACCCTGATTTGTCAAGGGGAATAGATTCTAAGGAGAACCATCATCGTCCTCGTGCAGTTTAAATCAGCATTATTTCTGCTTTGATATTCCTATCAAACCCTACAGGAAAATTGTATGATCTTCTGATCTGAGATTAGATAGTGGTGGGACCCATCCATGTTTCATATTTGTGGAGGATTTGTTCCTGAGCAGACTGAAGCAGAAAATGGTATTAGGATGCCTGCTAGAAGAAATCTTAGGGTGTCACTTTTTCTATAAAAAAATTGAAGAACGATTAAAAATATATGTAATGACAAGGAATTTAATCTTTTCTTCCTTGGGAAAGGCACCCTTGGCTTAGCATCTTGAGCCTTTTTAAGGTAATGCAAGCCTCATTTCTCCATGATTTAAATAGGTTGGGCATTCAAGGACATTTTTATGGTCTACAGTGTTAATGTTTTACAATAATTTCTGTTTGAAAATTTGAAAAAGATATAATGAAAAGGAATGAAAAGAGGACAAAGAGATTTATACTTTGTTTTCTGTTACAAAATATTCCCTTATCGAACGAGTGGATTACCCATATTTGCTAATATACCTGGACGACGTTTTGGGCACTCCAACGTTTGATTTTAGGGCCTTTTGTTATTCAATTGCGAACTCCAGTCATCTCCTGGTGAGCTTAACCGGGCCAAAGGACTGATGAGAAGCCTACCCAGGATGTGCGAGGGGCCATGAGCTTATCACGTGTCGCACACGTGAATCCACAGCCTATTGCGACGATAACCCAGTGCGCACGTTAGCAAAGCCAAGCAATCGCAGGACTATAAAAACCTCCGTTGCGCGCCATTCTTATTTTCAAGTAAATGCTGCCCGGCTTTTGAGGAGAAGAAGAGCACTCCACCGACTCAGTAATTCCATACAAAACCCTAGGAACGAGAATCTCCATTTATTCCTTCTCCAGGTGCTAATCAATCATTATTTTCTTCTAGATCTGTTTAGAACATGAAGATTTGCGTTCACGAATAGCAATTGAGTAGCATTAATATTACTTTGCTTTAATCTGCTTCTACTTCTTCTTTTCTTATAAATTATCTGTAATTTGGTTTAGAACTTCATCTATGGTTTCATTTCTATAGTTTGATCTTGTGAGGTAGGTCCATGCTGGATGCTAATGGTGGAAATTTCAGTTTATTTGAAAACTTATGGTTTTGTACGAAGAATTTTGTAGTGTTTGAACAATCTCGTCTCAATTTTCCCTTTAATTTTTTAAGGAGTTCATAATTTTTGTGGTGAATGACTCATTCTATTTTGTACATAGTTGAATGATAATTTGCCAATGTCTCCATACTTGCTTGACGCTTTTGTATCATAGATGGTTGCTTTATTCGTAAGTTACAAAATCATCTGTTTCTTCAGGCACAGAGTACAAATGCACCTGCAGGTGCATAAATAAGAAGTTGCTGAGCTTTATTCGGGTGCAAATATATGTTGAATTTCGTGTGACTAATTTATTCTTCCTTTTTACTGCATTTTGTTAGGCTGATAGTGGAGAACCAGTGTCAATCACAATGTTGCAGTGGATGGGAGGATCTAGGCGGAAAGTGTCCACTGTAAGTGTCGAAGTCAATGTTTCGAGGAAATAAATTCGAAAATCTTACCTTCTTTAGTTTTGAGTAGAGATTAAAGCGCTACGTCGTAACTTCCATTCCATCAACATCTAAGCCTCATCCCAATCATTTTGGCTTATAGCCATATAGATCCTACTGTTCAATTTCACTCTATCCGGGACCATATCATTAATCCAATTACAAGTCACCATGTGTTTTTGTTAACACCTATAGGTAGGTCCCTTTGAGCCTTGACTTTGCTTGTTGGGTGCATTCTATTTGTCACAGTCTTGACCAGGGTAGTTCATGGTCTCTTTTGCACATGGTCAAACCTGCTAAATCTATTTTTCTGTACCTTGGTACCTTCTTGTGCTACTTTTAGGTTCCTTGGAAGGGCTCTCTGTAATCTTCTCTCTACTTATTTATCTCTGCATTCTCATGTTGTCTGCAGTTATCTGATGAGTTTTCTCTTCCTTGAATGTCTAACCTTCTGTCTCATAAAGAAGGAATGGTTCTTGTAGTTATACTATGAAATTTCCCTTTAGGTTGATTCTTGCACACTGATCACTTAACGTATACAAAGGAACATTTTCAATTCATCCACTCATCTTCTATTCTACAAGTATCCTTTTGAAGCTCTCCAGCAGATCACTTTCAACAATTATTTACACAAGTCACTGCAAATGGTTGTAATTAGGGACATCATGGTCAAAACCCTCAATTACTTTTTGCCTCAACTCCAACAGCAAATCACAATAATACTAGTTCCCTATTTTCAACAGATTGAAGTCAACACCTGTTTGATAGTTGCACCAAATTGCTGTTAATGCCTTTCACCATCATTTGTTTTCATCATAAATCATGTCAATTTTTCGTTAAATTCTTCATGGATGCAGACTTCGATAAGTTAGAGTGAACTTCAGAAATTGAATATAGACCGGAATTACTTTGCCTGTTTGATTTTTACCTTTTATATTACCGATTTTCATTTTTCCATTGCTGTAGTTTATCAAAACCTAGCCAAGCAGATTCTAAAGTTTCTTTAAAAGAAAAAAATTAAGCATCTCTAAAAGCTTGATCTTGATTGCTTATTTTGACATATTTGCTAATTTATCTGACTTTTAAAGCCAAGTGGGTTGTCAGTTACAAAATGATGCTGAACTTAATTCTTGAACATTAACAACATGCTGCATTGGTGCTATCTTTTGATCACTGTGGGATGGGGAATCTTCAGTCAAGAAAGTCAATGCAAAGCAGGTAACTTCTTGACCCCTCCATGCTTCTGCTGTTTCTTCTTGCCAGTAAATTGTGCATTTTGTTGGATTTTCAAAGGTACTTAGAGCAATTCAGGCTTTATCTACCATCTTCAACATTAATTGATGTGGGGAAAAGTCTGCTTGGCTTAAGACTTTATGATGATTCATGTAAACTGGTAAACTGCATCAGTTGAAAAAGTTCTATTATGAAACATATCATGACACTGACTCCATCTGATGGTATGTCATATTTTAAGGCAAAAGCAGTACTTCGAGCAAAGAAAGCGACGAAATCAGAACATTGGTTTGGAAAATTATGCCGATGGCAAAAATGAGCGTGCACCACAACATGAAGAGCCTCGATCATTAGATATTCTCAGTTTGATAAATGTGGCAACTGTTGCTCAGGAACGCGAACCTGTTTGTGCTGCAATGGTTCAGGGATGCAGATCTGGTTGCTCCATCAATGGTAACATTTTCTTATTGTTCCAAAACAGTTCAAACCCTTGTTGTCTTTTTACGCTATTCTCAAGCTTCTATTTTTGACCCTTGCTCCATTTTGAAGATAAGTTGGGTGAACCTAAGCACATGGGTGTGACAATTTGATCATATTATCTTGTAAATTACTGTTTTTGAGTTTAAAATGAACATTATTACCTAGTTTATTTGGAAGTCTGCTTCATTTTTATCATTTTCACAAACATGCCTTGTTTGGTCTTCTCTCTTCTATTTTGATGTACAGTTTGATAGCTTTTTCCTCTTTTTAATGAAGTTTTATTTCTTGAAGACATTTCAAGGGATTTTGGTCTTTCAATTACTTGTGATGTATACATTGAGGGCAAAATCTTGTAGATTAGGCCATCTTCAAGCATGGTATGTCATTTCATATCATCCACCAGTAGCTTGATTCAAGACACTAACATAGTAAGATCTTTTCATTAGCAATCCTAGACTTCAATTTATGAGAATTTCAAATTAGGATTTTGCATTATTCTAGATTTTTTTATTAATCTAAATATTTTGGTCACAGCTAGGAAACCTTCTTAAATTGGCTGTTTGGCTCTCTCATTGTTTGAGGGAATTTCTCCATTGCTATAGTTTGGGCATTAGGGAATTTTCCTTCTGGAGTTTGGCTTATACTTTGGATATGACCTTCTTGTTGCCTAAGATCTTTGAAATTAGGCTCCATTTGGAAATGGGGAAAGGGGTTTTCCACCAATTTTAATGTGATTTGACATCTTAATTGCTTAACAACACTACTTTCTTTATTATTATCTATATTTCTGATCATTATTCTACATTTTTTCATGCAAAAAACCTACTTATTTTTTCTTTATTCAATTTATTATTTAATCATTACCACCTATCACACCACATCATTCCCTCCTTTTTGCTCAAATTTTCCGTGTCCCTTTTTTTCCCACCTCTTTTCCCATTCCTAAACTGACTCTTAGTTCTATTTTACCTCCTAGAGAATTGTCTTGCATAGGTGCTTGCTAAGTGTCTTGAATCTCTCTATAGTATAAGGAATGCAACTATTACTTGCTGGATCTTATATCTTTCCAATGCCCTTTTTCACAGTGTTTTTTTTTTTTTTTTTCCCATCTCTTGGCAGCTACTTAGATATCGATTAAAACATTCCTCTTATTAAAGTGCTATCTAATTGTGGGTATATGCTATGTGTTTCTTAACCTGGTTATAGAATTAGAGAACCTTCTAGTCATGAGTACACAAGCTAATTATAGCATTTTAGTTTCATGTATTGGAAGGTATACAATGGCAATACCAATATCATTTTGGAAAAAAATTGATTCATTTCTTTTCTATTGTACTGTCTTTTGAAATAATCCATTTTCTTCTTTTTGCTTATTTTTATTTTTATGGCTAAAGCAGGGGAAAATCCAAAGGCCGATAATTCAAAAGTGCACTGTAATGCCCTGTTTCATTCGCTTACACACCTGGACCCTACTGATAAAGTTAGCAATGAACACTTTTCTGATCTGAATGCAGCAAGTAGGTTATCATATCTGCTATATGCCTGCCATATCATTTTCAAATTTACCTTTGGAGTTAGTGGCAGTACTATCTGTTTTACCTTGTGCAAGCTGGACATAAATGTGCTCTATGGTGGTTGATATATTCAAACAGAAGCTGAATCCAGACATGAGAAACAGAAGAAAGTATCCCCAAATAAGTATTCTCCTAAAAACAAGTCATCAGCCTTTATGTATATATTATTATTTTTTTCTAGCCTTGAGAGTCAATGCTGTTGTTTACCTAACAGGGTTTCTTCAAGCACTCATCCAGAGGATATGCCATCCTCTCATAAATTCATGAAGGCCATTGCACCAGAGGAACAGAAGAAATCAACTGAAAATGGTACCAACAGGAACTTCTCTTGGACATCCTGATGGAAAATTGCATTACAAGTTTTAGCTATAAAAGATTTGGAATCATTACTAGATTTTTATGGTTTAGTGTTATCACATTTCTTATTGTTATGTGTTTAATAATCTACTTGTATATGAAAATGTAAGTGTGCATGTCCACTTTCTATCATCTAATCTTTGCTCTTGCAGAGTTGTCAGTTCTTGATATACTGGATGATAATAAACTCCATGCCGATTCAGAACAAAGATCAGAGCATGAAGCTCATGTTGCATTTTCAGTTAGGGGTATTCAACTTTCTGTTCATCTAAAAATCATAAATGTTTGGCACTATATTACTTTTTGGCAATTCACATGACAACAGATTTCCCTGATATTTCATGTTCAAAAATAAGGTGCATTTTAAAATCATTTTTCTTGCATTGGAGATAATTATGTTGCTGTTTGTGTTTTGACCGACTAGTCTACTAATCATTGTTTTGATGTTTTGCACTAATTAATTAATTGTCCTTTTGACCTAAACCCATTGTTTGGGAACACACTGGTTGACTTGGGTTGTTCTTTGCTGGTGTAATCAGACTTTAAAAAAAAATGGAAACAGTGTATTCAGAAAAAGCTGGATGAACTGACTGAAATAGTGAACCAGAAGTAGATTTTTGCACTCTATGACTTACAGTGAGCTCGTTGCACAGGGTACAGTTGCAACAACAAATCCTGCATCTAAGTCACCTATGCCAACATTCATGTATCCAGCATTTGTAAAAATCCTACTATTTACAATTTTGATCAAAATTTTGGCAAAATGATTAGAATCTCACAGCTAAATTCATTTTCAGATGAATCTTATAATTTATGATCAAATTTACTATTTACAATTCAAATTATACTAACCTTTTTCTTGGTTAAGCTTCAATTGGTCTTGATCGGTGCCCACAGTTTCGCTAAAAGGAGAAATTTCGTCAAGCCTAAAAGTAGAAAATTTTGCTAATTTCGGAGAAACTATCGATAATTTCGCAGAACTATTTTGCTAAAATAAAAATAAAAATAAAAGGGTAAAATGTAAGATTTTTTCATAAAACTTGATAAATCATAATAAATCTAATTGCACATCTAAAATAAAAAACGTCATTTTAAATGTCAACATATATGAAGTAAAGAAGACACACTAATGATAAAGCAGAACTCTTATGTAAAATGCTATTAAAGGAAATATTTAGCTCACACAGTTATTTAACATATGCATATAATGTGAAATATAAAAAAAATCCTAAAATCATGCTATCATCATACCTCACCACCAAAAGAGACCCGTGCAAGCTCCTCAGTGTCATAAAAGAAACCATGATATAATTATATGACAAGCAACAACATATTTATTTATTTATTATTGTTGTTAAATATTATTTATATTATTTAAATAAAATAATTTTTTTGCTCAATTTCTTTTCATATGTTTTAGAAGCTTTTTTATTTAAATAGAATACCCAATCTACAACTTATTTCAATTTACATGATAAAAAATCTAAGAAATAAAACACTAATAAATTATAACAAATTCAAATTATCTACATAAAAGATGAATTTGCCCCCAAAAATTTTTTTAAAATAAAAAAATACAAAATCCATCTAATACCATTGGTCGGAAGAAACCGACTTTGCCTAGTAGCAAATCAAGTTGCAATTGATGTTGAAAATGGGGAAGCTCTCCCTAAACTATTGTTGCAGACATTTCCTTCCATAGCAAGTTGTCATCAATTTTCTCCTCTAAATCAGGTTCCAATCCATATGAATCTTGTTTTTGAAAACTCCAATGACGATTTTGAAACAAGGAAAATCGATTTGGTGGCTTCAAATAGCAAAATCACTGACCAGAACACACTATTGGCGAAATCAGGGTGAAATGCTCCTCTCTCCATTGATTTTTGGGGCCCAAATTGATGTAAATCTATTTGGAAACCTCTTTCTAAGCATTCATTGTTGATTTCGAAAGGAGAAAATGGTTTTAGTTGGGGAACAAGGGGATTAGGCGTTGACAACTACACTGGTGACTTTCAATCTTCCAATTGAGGCTTTGATTCTTGTTTTTTTGTTTGAAAATGGTTAAATGAGGTTTCGAAATTGGCTTTCAGGAAGATTAGGGTGGGTTTCGGATGCTCACAGAAGGGGAATAGCAGTGCTCTTGCATTGTAGGGCTTTCTTTTGTTTTGGGGGCAGAAAATTTCAAAGAAATCCCACCCCCCCCCCCCGATAATTTCACCAAGATTTTTTAGATTTTTGGGAAATTTTTTTAAATTTTTCCCAAAATCTCGAAAATTTCGCCTAAGACTAATTCCCCCCCTCATTTCCTTGGTGAGATGAGATGATATCGCTGGGATGCATAATTGAAAATTTCAGCAAAATTTTGCCTAAAATTTTCGAGATTGCGAGCACTAGTCTTGAAAATTAACGATCTTACAAAAAATCTTTTAAATGGGGCTATTTGTATTCATGGCACAAAAAGTTTAAATTGTGAATTCTCTCTTGATCATAAATTACAATGTCTTTATGCGATCTTACACATTTGTAATTATTTAATTCTATGCAGAAAAAAATTACTGAAAGATTTATTTTTGCATATGTTATTGGGAACTTACGCTTTATGTATATTTACTTTAAACACGATGTTTATTATGCTAAAGGCAAAGTCAACTTGTAGTCAATCAAGTTCGTAGACTACTTTGATGATTTTAACATTGGGCCTAAATATGACATGCATATACCACATACCACTTTGCTTGTGTATGGTTTGAGAAAAACTATCTTACATGTTCTCAATGTATGCATTATGATATGTGACTTATTATGGCACAAGAGAACAATATTTTTGACATATTTCATCAGCTTTAATTTAATTTAATTACAATTTATGATTACGATATCAATTATGACAAAACTGCATGCAAGATAATCGGTTTTGTAACCCCAATGTTAATGAAACCCACCCAACCCACCAATTTTCTCCTTCATGTCATGTTGCCAATCCTTAGGTGGGTTACATAATAGTGGACAATGTCAGATCATGCTCATGACTTGAAAATTCACATTTTGTGTGACTGTGGGCCTCATCAACCTTGTAATAGCCACTTTATTTGTGTGCCTCTATCTTGTTAGAGCATGTGAATGATTGGATGACATGTAAACTCCACCATGGCCCCCCATGTCAATTGAAAGATCTTAATGAGCATGCTCTCATCTTGACTACTGCCTATGTGTCAACCCATTTGAGTTTCCTTCAAGGAGAAAAGAAAGGATAGAATGATAGTTAGAAGCAAATTGATCAGTTGACTCAGTTCATTCTGCTAAGTTCTGGCTGAAATTGGTTGCTTTTGTTTGGTTTTGCTGAAATTTTGCATGCGATACCGCTGAAGTAGCTCAGCTGTATGTATAATTAAATTTGTTCAAATTGTTCTTCAACAAGGAAATAATATGATTACTGGTAGCAAGGAGGCTATGAGATGGTATGTGAGGACTTTGGACGATGTCATTGGATTTTCATCATTGCTTTGATGTTTTTGACTCTTTGTATTGTCGATGACATATTGTGGTCATCATTGTCTTATTGTGAACAAAGGACCCAAAAAGATTGAAAAAAAATGATGGACATCGTTAGAAAGGACATGAATGGACATTGCTTGATTGAGACCATGGTTCATGACAAACAGAATTATTGCAACAGGACTCCTGCACCTGACACAATATATTAGGAAATAGCTTATGCTGATGATTGTGAAATATTATTTTTTCGTCCTTGTTGTGTTAACATTTTCTTCTTCTTATCAGGTCTTGGGAAAATGGGGACAGAAACACCTGTTCATTCACCTATGGAGACTAATAAGTAATATTTCTAATTACGCTGGTGACAACTTACAATTTTGGTTCTGTCTGTTCATTCAATACTGAAAATAGGGACAATCTAATAGGTCCCAGTGAATGGAAGATTCAGATCATAAATGTGCGCCAACTTGGCATATATCATTAGGAACATTTCTAATGTCCTCAATTTTGTGCACGGAAATGGGTTCTGGGAGAGATCAGTTACCTGCAGTCCCAGTACATATGCCATTCTTGCATGCCTGTGTGAAATGCAATGAACACCTGATGCATAGTTGTGTCAAATTCCTTAGCAGTTCATTTTTGTGATTGGCATGGTGTTGACTTTGATGAATCAACTGCCTAAGTTTCATGTGAGATATATGTTGGGCTCCATCTAATGAATGAATTCAATCTACTGTATATTACGTACAGCATGGAAGCCACCTATTGCCTGTTCATTCTGTCCCAGTGGTAACTGGTAAAGATTGACATTTTACTATTTTTTTAGGAAACGTTTGGTAATGTGCAGGACCCTAGGCCTACACTGTCCACAGGAAGATCTATTGTATGATGTGGGTTTTGCAGTTGCTCTGGAGAATTGTAAGACATTCTTAGTTTGGAATAAAACTAGTGGAACCAAATTGGTTATAGGCATTAGTGCGAACGTCAAAAAATGTAAAAGACATACTTCCTTACACAGGACAAGTAAATGCTCTAAGTTGGAGTTGAACTTCCAAGGCACACAAAAGAGCTACGGTGAGAAGAGAAGAGGAGGGCGGTATAGAATAACATATCTTCCTTTTCTGAAAAGCAGATTGCTCTGTTGGAGGACCTGGAGAAAGTTCATGCTGGAGGAGGAATCTTTTGTAGTCACATACAAATATTTTATCTTGAATATTCTTTTCTGAGAGTAATGTTGTCATGAAGCTTTTGGCAATAGTGAAAAAAATGTAGTCATCAAGTAGACTGGATTCCACCTAGCTTATCCATTCCTTTGTGCATAGTTCATTGAATATTTCCTCAATTCGTAGCATCCATCTAAAACTGCCCCTTTTGCTTGCATGATTGCTAGAGTCATCTTCAATGGTTTCCATTCATTGCCAAAGGCCGCAAAGAGACTTCATGCTTCCATGAACTTTACTCATGCCACAGATGATCTCGAGTCTGAACTGGTACGGACCGAAACAATTATCAATGCCTTTGCAATTAATTTTTTTTCTTTTTTAAGTGAAGCATTTTCCACTTCAGCAAACATAAAACTGGTTTGTACTGTAGGATTGTGACTTCTGGAATTAAGCAGAATCATCATAGCCTAGTCCAACATTTTTCCTTTTCATCCTTCTCCTTACTTTTTTTAACTGCTTTTTGGATGCGTGAACCTTGTTCAAATTTTGGGTTCAACTTTGCAACTACTGCACCAGTGTTTTCAGCCAGTCATTAAAAAAAAAAAAAAAAAGATAAAGTAGAAAATGATTTTATTTGTGTCATCTACTCATGTATCAACTTTTTTTGGAGGATTTAACTGTTGTTTTTGGGGGGTTTTTTCAGATTTGGTGCCAAAATTGTTTGATTCAAGTTAGATGTGTCAATTTTAATTATTTCTTATAACTCTATGACAATAATTCTACTATGATGTACAGATTTGGACTATTAATTTTTATTAATTAGGGTTTAAAATTTTTTGGGTAGATTTGGAGAAAATCCCTAATTGATTTTTTTTCCCAAATTGGTTGTAATTAGTCTCCTGCATTGATATTATGAATAGTATATAATGTAATTGATATTATGGGTAGTTTATAATATAGATCTACTGAATCGATTTTTTTTTCAAAAGTGGAGCTTTATTTATGCCTATACACATTTCATATGCATATCTATATCTCACTCAATTTTAGATTTCAATGTAGTTATTTATTTTCTAGATGTTTATTTATATTTGTTTTAATTTATCATGAATTTTTAGCCATGGTTTTCTATTTTTTAATCTTCTTCTATTTTACTGATAAAAACAATATTACCTTCAATAAATATAGTAATATTTTTTTTCTCTGGAGACCAATAAATTAGATTTTACTGCTAAGGTGAACATTGCTCTGCACTGCTTGTAACAATGGGTTCATATGGTTTCTTGATGGAAATTGACTAAATTGGTAAAATGCACCAGGAGAAAAATTGTGATTTTACTTCTGTTATTTATGAACTTTTTACCATGGGTTAGCGGTGTAAAATTAATTTACACAAGCTGGCCTCCAGTTTTTCCATACTTCCTGTCTTAGTTAAATTGTTTATTTGCATTAGCGAAGATACTATATCTTTGCTTTCCCCAACTCAGCCCTGATTTCACTAAAATGGAAATTGCTTCGAAAATGAGCTTTCAAAATCTATGTTTGCTTTTAGTTCTATACTTAAAATGTTAATTTAATACATCTAATCATTTTAATTTGGTTAGAATCAGGCAATTTGAAGATTTTCCCCAAACTAGCTCAATTGTTCATAAATCCAATCTGTCTAAAAATTATCAAATACAAGTATCATTTTACTGTAAATCTATATAAACAATTGTTCATAGTCCGTGATTATTCATCAAGTTTGATTAAATTAGGCTGAATTCATTTAGAAAAATTTCCTAAATTGCTATTAATTATACAAACACAAATTAAGCCCTAATTTTCAAAACTAATTGCTGATTTCTTATAGATTTACACTTTGAAGCCCTTTTCATTCATCTCATCAGTTAATTTTAGGCCAATAATTAATTGGATAAAATTTCCAAATTAGCTACAATTACACTTAAAGTAAAAATATGTTAAAATTATTAAATTTAACTGCAGTTTGTTGTAAATTTACACTTACATGGACCTATTAGATGATTTTCATTTATCAATTAGTTCCCACTTGGCCCCCCACAGATCGATTTGGAGATCTTTTTCCAACTCAGGAAATTCAGGCCATTGGAGATCTTTTTCCTAATCAGGCAATTCAGGCCTAACTTCACCAAACCCTAGGTACTTGAAAAGTGATAATTTAATTCTATATTTTGTTGTAAATTTAGTCCAGTCGTCAAATCAGAAAAAAAGGGAAAATGAGAAGAGGAAAATTTGTTGATTTTGAATTTTTCATCTTTCACAATTGTTGACTTCTGAATGCTGATAGAGAGTTTTCCCTAGCTCAGTAACTTACAGATACATAGATATAGATAGATAAATAGATATAGGAAGGTAGACTCGCATCAATAGCATCACATAAGAAATCTGCCCAAACAGAATAAAGGCAAAAAGAAGAAGGAGAGGTCATTGATTTTGAGTTTTTCATCTTCAACAGTGCTCTACTTCCAAATCAGATGCAAAATCTTGTTTAGAAGGAAATGATAAAAGACATCAAATGTTTAAAGCTGAAAAAATCACCCTGAAAGCCCAAAAAATGACTTTCCAGCTGCCATATGGGACTTTCATTAATAAAAGGCAATAAAACGAGGATCTCCGATAAACTGATATTATCACCCAATCATTGATCATCCTACATATTTGCCACTTGCCAAATTGTTAATTTCCATCAATAATATCAATAATTAAACAGCGATCACTGGAAGCATTTGTATGTTTCTGAATGAATAACTGCATGTGCAGATGACTGCATACATGCATGCCCTTTTGTGACTTGTTTGGTGTGACATACAATAATAATTGTAGATGGCCCATGTTACACAGTGTCTCTCAGATGCATTGCATGTGATTAATTATTTTTCCTCTTTTCAATGACTACACCATATTCATGAGAAAGTCTTGAAAGCTCAAATAATAAACATTGCCCACAAGGAAACCCACTCTAATACAAAAATAACTGTATTCATGAGTCATCCAAATTCATTATTACAGCACTTTCTAAAGTCTGTGCTTTTTGTTGCCCATCCCTCCATTAAGGCATTGTTGTTGGGGGGGTGGGGGGGGGGAGGAAAAACCTGCAGCTCCAGGAGTTTGTTGTCTTTTAAGCAGGCATAAGAGTTTTGCTCTCTGCAGAACTGGATAATGCATGACGCAGAAAAGTCATCAGAGTCACCCTTCAAATCAAGGGCTACTACAGATTGTTTAGGTTTTTCAAGAAGCACTGAATTTATTAACAGAAGATTCATGCCGTTTGATGCCATCGATTATTCAAGCAACAACTTCATTAATGAGGAAGAAACCTTCTGCAGTGGCATCAACAAGAAAAATGAACAGGCATACAATGGTACTATCCTTCTATGGCAATCTTCTTATGGTTACAAACTTCTTTAATTCTCAGAACTTTCTAATAGTTTCTGTGAACCTTTGCTGAACCAAGTTTGAAAGTTTTTAATAAATAGTCTGAAAGATTTGATTGCTGTGTTCTGCAGAAAGGAAGGTCTGTATCCAGTGTAATGCCAAATTGATTGCCCACTCGAGTGATTGGTCTGAGGCATTTTGCCCATGTGAATGCATATTTTGCATGTGTTGAATGTACTTGATTGTGCTCTGTCAACTCTACAAGGTTATCTAGATACACAATGGACTTCATCTTCAGTCTCTATGAATGTGGAACCAAATGTTTTTGTATCATAGATTCTAGAGTTGTTTCGAAAGTGGAAGACTTTATTTGATATTTTAAGACAATAAACTTCGATCCAGATATCCAGATACTTTTTTTCCCTGCTCAAATAGATTAGGCTAACCCATCATGCATCAGTCCTTGCTGTTGTTGAAAATGGGATCACACTGTGATGGATTACAAAGACAAATATGACGATGAAAGAGCTCATTGAGTCCTACGATTTACAGAGATTATGTTTGAGCTTTTTGCGGGGTATTTCTGATGATTGTCAACTTAAAATGGGCTCTCCTGGCATAGACCTGTTGCAAGGGAGTTTCTTGTTGATTGCATTAGATCGCATCTACTTAAACCATCAAATTGCATTATTGTCTTTAGACATTGGATTTGAGCTGTTGCTAATTATCAGATTACATTAATATATGCATACTTTGTTGGCTGTTTATTTCTCCAATTTGAGACGTTGTTTCTTATTCATTTGGAAAAAGAAAGTTGCATTAGTCTTTGTCCTGTGATGCATACCAGCTAGGTTTGGGTTCCTCGATGACAAGTTCCTTGACAAGAGGAAATATGCTGTATCTGAGATGATTCGACCATTTCAAGTGGAATATGATCCTTCAAAATTCTTAAGAGCAGCAAATCCTGAAATTTGTGACTATGGTTTTGAAGATTCATGTATGGTGAATAAAAGGTTGTCTGTTTTGGTGCAACTTTCTTCTGGTTTCAGTTTCAGAGCTTCTTTATGAAATTGTTGCATCCATGCAGGGTTAGAGAAAATAAATGGAGCGAATATAATAATCCAGGTAATGAGTTCTGGTTAAAGTTATGAAACATCCTCAAAAGTGATGTGTATCTTTACCAGTGCTGTCTTTCTAGAAGATGACAAGAATTAAAAATGTTGTTTCCTAATTTCCAATGGTTCCTTCGAAATGTCTTCATGAATCTAAAGTTCTAGACTTCCCTCAATTTTCTATTTTTGCTTGTTTCAAAGTCTCTTGGATATCTTCGTCAATGGATAACCATTTATGCATGCTTGCCATCTGTTATGAAAACCTGGTTTTGCATAAAAATAACGATAACCATCACATGCTGTAGCTCAACCAGTGTGATGAATATTGGTATTATTACAAGTATTGTTGACCAATTATGGAAAAAGTATCAAACCAAACAATGATATCTCCCACTTTGGAAAACAATGGGGGAACACAGGAAAATGTATTAATTGTATGTTGTATTTTTGTGACTTTGTCATGATGACACATTATTCCCATTATTATTGATAGTATCGAGGATTTTCACTTTGATCTTTTGGTGCACAACTGTCACATAAGATACTGGAAGCACATTTTCATCTCATCCAACCAGCTTGAATTGTATGTGAACATCTATCTCAATCTCTCTACTCATGAATTTTTAATACAATATTAGAAATGGTCACTTGCATAATTACTTGGTCAAGAATCCTAACAAAATCCCCCTTTTCAGTCATATTACTACTATAATTGCTTTCTAAGTACTCTGTTACAGTCTGATTAATTCTAAAACACCTAGGTTCCATAGAATCCTTTTTTTTTTTCTAGCTCAGTTTTATGCCAGGAGATTTTTTCTCATTAATACATTGTCAGTTCATTCATAAGTAGTACAAAAAGATAAGGGTTCAAAACCAACCCTTTTGCAATCTCAGAGTAATCACTAATTCACTTGCCTCTGCACTCTTGATTGTGGCTATTTTTTTATCCACCATTGTCAATATTAAGACTAAATTCGTTCCTGTTAGCAAAATTAATTCCCTTGGGATCTTATTCTGTGCTCCTCTCATAAAAAGTCTTGGCTTTACTGCGATATGTCAGCACTCATTGAGCATTGGAAAATCAATCAGTAAATTTGTGAATACTTTTTGCTTCATATAACCAGGAGTAACATTGACAGGATGGCCTTACAAAAGTGGGGCAAAACTCTGTGTATGCAAGTACAGCATTTAAATATGGTTTCATCAAGATTGTTTGCTGAGTTTTTATTTCTTATCTGCAAGTTCCAATGTACAGTTTGTAAATGATATCAAGTGACTGTACATTCCTGTGGTCTCTTAAGATTTTTATGACCCTATAAAGTGATGAAAACATCTTTAAAGCTCATGATTCCTGGAATGCCTCAAAAATTTTCAGCCAATGCTAACAACAACGATGCTCAACCCATATCTTTGTCTATTGTTAAAAGATCGTGATTTTTTTTTTTTGGTAATTTCGTTCAATTTTTTCTTGTGAATTTTTCTTGTTTCTTTTTCATTATTTCTGAGTTGATGAGAATAGGCAGGACATGCAAATCTTACTTTGAATAAATGTCTTTGATGATGACGATGAAGATTTGATATCCATCATGGCCAGCCATTTTCTGCCCATTATTTCGCCATAACCATAATAAATCTGCTTAGTTTTTGTATTTTGATGAAGAATGATGCTATGGTTTCTTCTCTGACTGGTGTACTTTTGACATATTGCGAGCAGAATTTCCCAAGCTGTTTACTTTCGAAAAAGACAATGAAATGATAGCTCTTGATGATGAAAGGTATCCCATATTTAATTATTTAATATTTAGGCAACACATGATTATTCTGTGGGTCATCTTTGGTCATTGGCAGACATGCCCCATTAATTCATAGTTGGGGTTTTACAAGTGCAATGGAACACTCTTTTCAACCCTTCTTGGATAAAGGAGATACAATGGACACCTCAAGTTTGTTGAGGTCAATCTTTTGTTTTGTTATCTTAGTGGCATCTGGACAATTTTTTTCAGCTAAGTTCTGTTGGTAATCAATTCTCACTTATATCAATCTCTGTTGTTGACTCTTTTCACAGTGAAGAGTCATGCTCGTCTGTTGCAGGTTCTATTACGGCCTCACAAATATGTTTCCCGTTCAAAATGAGATATTCATTTCTAAAGCAATGGCATTAAGCAAGTAACGTTATCAATTTTTGTAGTGAGGGGTGAACACACTAAGAAGTCAGTGCTGAGCTTTGTAAAGCTAAAAGAACCCAAGAAAGGTCACAGCACTGACCACTGGAAGAGCTCAGAAAAGAATGTGAACAGCCAATATATGGAAAAGATTATGCATGCAAATCTGGATGAGGTTCACCATGAAAAGAATCTGAAAGGCATGGGATACTGTAAGGATGTGCTGAATTTGTCGACACCTATAACCAGTTATCTCTTCAAGGAATCCCCAGAAGTCCAAAGACTTTCAGAACCATGGCATGGTTTCTCGTTTGGTGAAGGATTCACCTCAGTTCACAGAGAGTTAGATCTTTGTCCTTCTTGCAAAACATACATAGATATAAAAACTGTCTTTGAACAACAATTTAAGGACTGAAGGGGATCTTTTTGGTTGCTTTTCTTTTCCAGATCATATATTAACAAAGAATCCTGTGACACACACAAATTTGATCCTCTACTTGACCACACCCCTTCAGCTGGCTGCTTGTTTGATAAAGATGTGTTGCAACCAGTCTGTTCTGCCCAGTCCAATGACTCCTGCAGTTTCTCCAGCATTAGATCTGGGTGTATGAAGCCAGATATACAACTAGCTTCCAGAGCAGAAGGCAGGCCTCCATATTCATTTTGTGTCTTCAATCTTGAAAAGGATGATGAGGTTCACAATGTGTCAAGGAGGGATGTTGGTAATGAGGACAAAGATGAACTAGCATTTTTCCCAACTGATTGTGGGCAAGCTTTGAAGCAGCAGCCAAAAGGAATGTCCATTGGAAGCAGTGATCTGTCCTCTGGAAATGGAAAATCTGCAGATTTTGTTGATTTTAAGGATAGCTGCAGTGAGCATGGAGACGCAAATGATGAAAATCTTGAACCCATTGAGAGTTCAAAAGCAAGAAATTCTCCTGAACATGGAGAAGAGACTCCAACAGCTACAATTGAAAGGCCTGCCAAGCTCAAGGAATGCATCAATATTCAGCAGTAAGTGAACCCTCATGAGCTCTTTTCTCTCTGCATTGCCTTTTCCTAGGACCATGATCCATGCCTTTTCTTTGATGTGCTGCCTCAGAGTTGATATCCAGGTATCATACATTTAGTTTCTTTCAGGCTACCAGGCACTATACTGTCATGCTGTGGCATGCAGGAGCCTCAAGCAAATCTGTCCAAGCAACTAACCCTAATAAAATGCACAATCCTATGTTACTTACTAGATTTTGACATTTTGCATTTCATAGCTGCTGTTTCACTTGTCTGTTGGGTGTGGGTTGGGATGCATCTTCGGTTGGGTCAATACTTTTGACATTTTCTACGTTGTGCATACTGTACACAAATGCACGGCTTCTTTTTGTTCTTTTTATATTTTTCTCTGTGCCAAAGTTTTTCCAAGAACTGAAACACTACAAGAAAAGACACATGAGAAAGCGAAGATAAAGGACCATAAGAGGATCTCCAACCATCTACAAGTCAATTGCAGCATTTGGATCATGCTGGTCTCCTGCAAAAAAGTGAACTCCGAATTTCTTTTATTGTGTTTTGCAATTAAAACTCATATCTGGGGTCTTGTGATATGCAAAACTCAAAAAGAATGCTGATTCTTCTAGAACTAAAGGTTATAATGGAAATGTAGATGACCAAAAAGCTCAACATGAACACCAACGGCATGTGTATGCTTTTTCTATGCTTGGGATTCCTATATGCAAGGCAATTTGATAATTTTATACTTATGGTCCATGGCCTTATTCTCTGTGATGTTTTGTTGAACAACCTTTATAGCATACCTATTATTGCTTGTTATGGGACATATTTTGGCTTTCTAATGTCACCATGGTAATGGAAGGATTATATGTCTTCCTTTCCCCAATTTTCACATAAAAAATTATAACATGCCAAAAACTAAGTGAAACATCCAACCAGCATGGTTTTTGTCCTTTCATGTTTATATTTTTATTTGTTTTTTTGTTTTTTTTTTTATGAAGGAAGTTTCCCTAGATTAGGTTGCACACATGATCTGACCTCACCCCATTTGCCTAGGGCTTTTCTTTCCTTATATAGCTTTCCATGTGTCTTATGGGTTGCTATCAGGAGCTTCTCTTTCCTTGCATAACACCAAGTATTGCTCTCTTTAATTCTCCAAGGGCCATATGCAAATCCCCAACCTCAAGATTTTATTAGTTTTTAAATCATGCCTCTCACTAAAGAGGACAATATCTACTATTGTGCAACAAAATCTTAAGGTTGGAAGATCAAGTGTGGTCCTTGGCAAATTTAAAAGAACAATATCCAGTACTGTAGAGGAAAGAGAAAGCCCTTGGCAGCAACCTGTAAGGCCCATGGAAAGCTATGCAAGGAAGGGAAAGCCCCTTTCAACTACAGTGAGGTTGCTATAGTTTGTGTGCATGTGTACCTGTGGATCTAATTTTCCTTTTTCAAGTCTTGATTACCAGTTTTGCTGTTATCATTTTCTTTTCTCTGATTCTCTTATATCTTTTGACAGAAACAACAATGACATTGCCACACCTGTCTCAGTGCCAAGTGGCAAAGAAGGTTTTTTTTTTCTTCCTTTCTTTAAAAAAAATTCTTTTCATCATTCCCTTAAAAAATATATGTATATTTTTTGCTCTCTTATATGTGTACCCATGTGCTAAAGTTGATGGTCATCTTTATTTTCGTTGACTTTAAACTGTAGAGAACAAAATATTTAGAGATGGTGTCAGTAACAATGGGTGTGAGCAGCATTGCAGCAGTAACCTGTCGTACCAGGTAATGCTTGAAAGCTATGTTCTTCAGCTCCTATGTGTGCAAAAGGTACTGAAGGAAGCATCAGAACCAAATAATGTAAAGAAATTATGATGTGCTTGTTCTCTGTCCTTCCACTTGATATGAAATGTAGTAGCCAGAAAATAATATCCCCTCTGTTTAATTGCACATAACGATTTTAGTTTGTCAGCGACTTCCAGGTCATACTTCCATCTGTGTACTAAATTTTTTGTTTCCATACCACATCTTGCTCACTGGAGCAATGTTATCTTAGAGGGATGTTCAATTCATGTTAGGGATCTTTGGGTATACTGCTTGGATCTGTGCTTGTCAGTCCCCTTTTACAGGAACCAATTTAGATTATGATATCACTCAATCCTTCCTGCTTTGTAGGTGTG
This sequence comes from Pouteria campechiana, assembly GCA_036873735.1. Classification (NCBI taxonomy): domain Eukaryota; kingdom Viridiplantae; phylum Streptophyta; class Magnoliopsida; order Ericales; family Sapotaceae; genus Pouteria; species Pouteria campechiana. The sequence goes on from JAYJMB010081306.1 coordinate 19,948, forward strand.
TTAGAATTTGGTTTGCTAGTTCACTTCATGCGTTGACCTGGCATCCGTGTGATGTGTAAAGCATTTGTCAGATATGATGCAACATTTATAACATGAGGCACATAGTTTGTTAGATAGAGCTCCAAGCAGCCCTCATATTGATGCAAAATAAGAGATGATTCACTAGATCTCTCTTAGAACAGTTACCTTGTGGCAACCTGCATTTAGGGATGCCAGGGAACTAGCTAACCACCCTTTTAGAATATTTGTCCATTTTGCCACAGGAAAAGGACTTCTTTTCTTTCTTCCTAGGTCTCCTTGCCGTCGGTTGGATGTTGCCTTTGTTGTTTAAATTTGCCTTATGTTCTAGCAGTCTGGATCGAATGAACCAAAAGTCTCCAGCAACATATATATGTATTTAACTATCACTATTTAAGGCATTGTAGGGGCCTCAATGACCAAACAAAACCCAATGATTGATTTCCAAGAACAGGTGCATTATTAGTGTTATAACTATTAAATATTCTAACTGATGGATCGCCTTTGATATATGTATTTCACCCATAGCTGCTGTATTTTCTTTCTCTTAGTGTTTTCATCTTCGTAGACAAACCCTCCCATTGCAACGGCTGCTGAATTTCTTCATATGGCATCTCAACCTTTTGACATCTGATTGTTGGAGGGGCTTCAACATAAACTCTTGGGCTCCTCCTTCCAAGCATCTGTTTTTATGGTAAACGAATCAACAGGTTAAAGAGTCGTATCTACTCAATCCAATCATACAAATAAAGAGTTTCTAATCCTGTGTAGATCAGTGCTCAAATCCATCCTCTGAGACGCGAGGACCATCCATGTAATCCAAGTTGTTGCCAATCCTCTATGACACTGATGGATCGACTCTTTCAAATCCAATCGTTGATGTGAAGATGGATTGTTGACTAGAACGATGGGAGACTAATTTGGCTAGCGAGTTTTCGTCATGCTCCACAATTGGGCCAATGATTTGGATGGTCCAACTTGCCCATAAGTACGTAAAGTTCAGGAGCAAACGCCAGCTGTCAAATGGTCACTGATCCTTGACAACAAATGTTTCATAGAATTTGGAATAAGAAAGATGGAGAGGCAGAGATGTTTTTCAATTACTTGTTTATTCTGGTGGGGATGTTTTCTGATGACACGACGACAACGGGAATCTCCCTCACGGTAGATGACTCCTGCTTGCAGGGAAAGAAATTTTCTGTCATTCACGGTATTTAGCTAGTTGCTAGTTAAAATACCAACCCTGTTACAACTCAGATATCATTTTTCTCCGAATAATTGCAACCCCGTGATAAAATAAAATATCATTTTTTTCCTACTTTCAGCAGTGACTGCCATGTAATTACGAGACCGTCAAAAGGTTTATTCATTTCTTTTAAGAATGGGTTTAACAGTAGCGTCTGAGTCGAGAAATATTGATTGATCGACTAAATCCGTCTCAGTTGCTGAGGGAGCTTTTAGTTGCACCCATTCTTGTTGCTTGATAAAACCATTTTTTGCATGCTTCAACAAAAATTAAGTGGCGCGCAGGCTGCGCAAACCACTAGAACGACAAAAAAATTATAGTATTGCTATCATTGGCATTAACGGAGAGGAACCCACAACGTGAAGACAATGGATATGATCACAGCTAGTTGATAAGAGTACGGATGCGTTGTTACCTTAATTATTTTCAGTAATTCATATCCCGACATTCCCGGCATGCAGTAATCTGTAATTATCAAATTTATTTTGGAACCCTGCAGAAGCAGCAGCAAAATTATTGAAAACCACTGACACATGCAAAAATTAACAATCCAACAGAAAATTATGGAGTTGTCTAAAAGGGCAACTTTCTGAAATTGAAATGATTGTTGCCCACGATAATTTGTATGCCT
>JAYJMB010081317.1:0-21841 GCA_036873735.1 Pouteria campechiana
ACCACTCCAATTGACTCCTAAATCAAAATATGAGAATAATGAGTATATTTAGGAATCAAATAGGTGCAAAAGATGAAATATTAGGAGAATAAAATATGACATTTTGCATTCTCATCAGTATTCTCATTCATATTAAAATGGCTCTCACATAATCTTTATATTCTTATTTCTTACTTATATGCATTGATCTTCTCCATTTAATCTTATGACCAAGTCTATCTAATAATGAGAAGGGTAAAAAAATGAGCACATTATGAAGATGATGCACTTGCACCTTGATAGAAAGAGGAGACTACAACATGTTTAAGTCTTTTTATGAGAGACCTCGATATCTAAGTGACCCTCAAAGTTTAGATATCATCAATTTGCTAATCACACAAAATAGATTTCTATGTTTTATATGTGATGTGTCATTTGTGAGTTTGATGTTTATATACTGTCTTTGCATTTTTAATTAATGTTGTCCAAAGACTTAATAAAATTTAAGTGTAATTGCAAAATTTGGTCTAAAATGAAGTGACCAATATTGCTAAATTGAGGTTGCTCATATATACGGTGTTAAATTTGTTTTTTTTAATGCACACAAAGGGTTGCCTACATATGAACTATATGTAGCCAACAAAATGGCTACATATAATCATATGCAATTACCCAAAATGGTTGCATATAGTTTTATGCAACTACCAAAAATGGTTGTATACACTTAAATGCAGCCAACAAAACAAGTGTATATAACTATATGCTACTAGTAGGAGACGGATGCATATAATTAGATGCAGCCAACAAAAATTGGTGCATAATACTATATGTAGCTTTTAGGAAAGCTAGGAAAAAACAACTGCATATAGTTATATGCAACCATGAAAAGAGTTTGCAAAAGATTTAATGCAGCCAGAAAAAATGGATTGCATATGAATATATGTAGATATGTAGTTGTTTTTTAAACAATTGTAAATACTCTTTTGCAACTAACAAAATGGCTACATTTGCCCATATGCGATAAGGCATATGCAGCTAACGAGCAGCCATTTTTGTTGGTTAGGAAAGAGTATATGCTATCATTTTTTGACTTTATGCACCCAAAATATTGACTGCATAAAGTGGTTTTTCTTATAGTGATATTGATAAACATACTTATCATCACTCAAAAGAAATGATAAATACCTTAGTATGGTTGATTGACATTGTAATAATGATGATATAAACAACACTATTTCATTAAAATAAGTGAAATTTCTAGGTGAAATTAAAATTCTAGATTCTTCTCATTGAATTCTTATCTTTTCATGGCTTGAATTAAAAATTTTTGCTGCTTATTTATAGTTTTTTCTTACACTGAATCTATTTTTTTATTTTTCTCTATCTATTGATCAAATAATTATGTATTGATATAATTTTAATTCTTGGTTTGGTTTGACCAATTCCCTATTGCACCAACATTCAAATTTACTGATTCACTATATTACTTGTGACCATGTGCACTTGCGTGATAGTGTGGTTTCATTCTCATCAAGGGAAGGGGTTATATTTTTATATTATTTCAATTAAATCCAAAGTAACTATTATATTTAGCATCATTTATTTAGCATAGATATTAAAAATTATCTCAATCAAAGGGCTATATGAACCACAATAAATATAAACTTATAAGATTAATTGAAATACTTTTTGGAATATTATGGCCTATATAGGTTTCTAATTAGAATAGTTTTTTATATTTGAACTAAATTGAGGGGAGAATATTCACATATGGTCTCAATTGCAAGTTATATAACTCTTAAATTTGTATAAATCATGATATTTCAATCAATTCCAAGCCTAATATTATGCTTAAAATCATTTATTTAGTATAGATATAAAAAATAATCTCAATTAGAAGCCTATATGAGCCACGATAAATATAAATCCATAAGATTGCTGGAAAAACTTTTTTGAATACTGTGGCACATGTAGATTTCTAATTGAAATAATTTTTTAATATATAAACTAAATAAGTAATGCTAAATATGATGGTTAACTTGAATTTGATTGAAACATCATAGTTTACTAAAGACCATAAAAGAATATCACTATATATATGTATACATATTTAAATGGTAATGATCGCATGTAAACATTTTCACCATAGTTATGGTGAAAATGATTAATATTTTGTTTTAAAAAATGAATTTTCAAAATCTAATTCATTAATTATGTATATCATTATGTGTTTAATTAAGATACAAAAATCATATTATTTTGAAACTTAAAGAGGTCCTAAATTTTAGCTAATTTAAAGCTAATATGCATCTATTAAAATTGTCTAATTGATTGTGGTCCATTCAATCCTTTAAATGATATGAGTTTTTGCTTCTTAACTATGAACACAATATCTAACATGATTAATGAATTAGATTTTCAAAATTTATTTTATAAAATAAAAAATAGTGCATTTTTACCACACTATGGTGAAAATGTTTGCATATAATTATTAACTACATATATATATATCACAAAATAATTTTCATATAAACTTATTTAGTATTTAACCATTAATCAATAGAAATTTTCAAAATTTTATGTTTACAATATATCAGTTTTCAAACTATTAATTAATATTGTGAGACACTCACATTTTAAGGCATTTCATAAAAAGAAAGGTTTATGAGAAGAAAAAAAGATGACTCATTTGCCTTGCATTCACTAAATGTCTTGCTATCACTGAATGAAATTCACCCACATGTCAATTTCAAATAAGCATTAGATTTATAATGTTAAAAAAGCTTCAATTGTATGTACATGAAATGGACAAAGGTTATCATTAGCATTGTCTCATCAAGAAAAAATGAATATAATGCTTTAAGTTCAAAAACATACTAATTAAATCTTGCACAAACCAGGCAAATAGAGACAATCACTACAAGAAAAATAACTTAATGCAGCTAACATTTTGGTTGCATCAAGTCAAACAATGACTCCGTTAAGTCTTTTGCAACCAAAAAAATTGGTTGCTCATTGGCTATATATGCCTTGTCGCATATGGCCAAATGTAGCCTTTTTGTTGGCTACAAAAGACTTAATGCAACTAGCAACAAAATGGCCACAAATAGTTATATGTAATCATTTTTTGTTGGAGTTATATGCAGACACCAAAAATGGCTGCATAAAGTTACATGCCGCGACATTTAAACAATTGCATATAGTCATTTGTAGCCGGATTGGTGGGCTACATTTACCTATTTGCAGTGGGAAGAAACTGTTGCATTTGCCTATATTTACAACTAAAAAAAAGGTCATATAGTTATTTGCTATCAGAAAAAATGACTTCATTTGGCCTTATGTAGCCAGAATAAATGGCTAAATTTGGTCATTTGCAACCCCAAAAAATTGACTACATATAACTTTATGCTGCCCCCTTTTTTTACTGCTTATAACTAACTATATGTAGGTTAAAAAGTAGCTACATATAAGGTTAGGCAACCAAATTTTTTATCTACATAATTCACTTTAATTTACAATATTATGCCACGTTTTTAAAAAATGTAACAATAAAAGTAGCAACAAATGATATAGTTGATTGCTTGCATATTAAATTTTGCAATTACAATTATGATGCTAGAAATCAAATGCACAAATTACACATTTCTTGAGTCAATAAATAGTTTTTGATGAATATCAAATTCATTGTATGGCCTTTAATGAGGGTCACTCACATATTGAGGCCTCTCATAAAAAGATAAAAATGTTATCATGAATAACATTTGAGGCTTTCATGTGCTCATTTCTCTTGAATGATGTAGATCTAACATTCAATGGACTATGAATGTTTATTGAGAATGTTTATTGAGACTTGCTCGCCAGAACAAGTATTAGGCTGTTTGTAAGAGGGTAGAAGTTTCTTATTGTAACCTTCAGTCGGAATGCCATAGATTCCACATGCTATTGCTCCTTCAGCTGGTTCTCAAGCTCCTTAACCTTTTCAAGAGAATGTTCAGAAGGCAAATTAGTTATGAAAGATTGATCCTTGATCAACTAAAAAAGATGGGAAGTCTATATTTTTCATTTGACTCCAATCCAATCCAACCTTTTGTTCAAGTGCCATGCACATTTCTTCCCTTCCCTACACTTTCTCAGAGAGTTGAGATAGTTTCTTCTATGATTGGGCTTGTGTTAACTCCATCTTTAACTGAATCTAGCCTTCAAGATCTTTGACCTTCAATGCCCACAAAAGATCATCAAAACATATGCAAGCTACATTTGATAGAAATACTAGCATCTAATATCATATCAGTTGCATCAAGGCAATACAATGTTTACAAATACAACCTACCCTCCCTTGGTTATTTCTGATAGTTTGATCTTTGCTTCTTAGTTTAACTTCAAGGTTTTGATGGTTCTCCTCCAAATTCCTTAGACATTCATCTTTATATCTAAGATCTTGCTTTGCTTTCTAAAGCTTCATGTAGGATCGGTGAAGAAAAGAGAAAGAAAAAATGTCAGTTAGCCATGCATGCAAGTTGCATTACAATGACCAACATTGAAGCTTCTTACCATTTGTTTCATCTTTTGAAGTTCACTTCTATTAATTTGCTTCTTTGCAAGACTCAACTCAATACCTCGAACACTAAATGTAAAATTCAGTGAACTCAAGTTTCTCCCAAATCCTTCTTAGAAGGACTTATTTGCGCAAACATTAGTGTCTTGGAGTCACTTCCTTTATTGAAAGAAAATGCAAGATTGTTTAGGAATTGAATATAAGATAATCAACATTTAGTACAAAAATTGTTTGGAATTTGAAAGTGATATGCATACATATAACCAAAAGAATCAATTGATATATTAATAAGTAATCATTTCATGCATATGGAGCATGCTAATTCATCCTAGGCATTGAAATGAATCTACCTAGAAGGCTAGCTAATTTATAGACACCCAATGCTCCCTTGTCTATTCGTATATTTACATTGAACATAGACAATTTAGTCATCCTTTGACGGCCCATGCTTCTTTTCATTTAATTTATTTCTATGAAGTTAGGTGATTGACAGAATTTTTTCCTTCTTTTTCTGAGGTACATTTACATGCATGAAGTTAGCTAGGATTAGAACCTCAAAATGAACCTTGAAAAAACAATTTTCTTACATAGAAAGAAATTAGAATGATATTGGAGTTGACATACCTAATGAATCCTAGGGCAAATGTGTCAGCTTTGAATTCCTAAAAAATATTTCAAGTCCAATTAGGAAACTAAAGACTAGTCTTAGTTATACTCTGATGGGTGTAAGTTAACAAAAATTGAACCTATAAGGGATGTGACTACTTTTTGTTGCAAGAGTTAATATGACATTGCCTAGAGTTGAGAGTGATTTATTTATGTTCTATGCTTCCTTTCGCCTTTCCCCTACACATCCATCCTTGCAAGCCGCTCGCTGCCTGTCAAGTCCACTAGCCAAAGCTTACTTTTTGTGCATTCTCCATCCATCAGATTTTTGGATTGTACCATTACACAAAACATGCTGGCCAACATGAAACTAAAACATAAGTCCTAATGGAATAGTTTATGGAATTTGCAAAACTGATTATCTCCATGCACTAGATCATATGAGTCACATCACAATTCCACCATTTGTGGGCAAAAAATTATTCTAGTGGTCATACAAATAAGAGAAACCAGTACATGGATAGACCATTCATATGAATCCATGGTGCTGTGTTGGTAATAGAGGATGCCAGGGCCTAAAGTTACTTGCTAAAGAAAAGATAGTGATCCCATTAATCATAGCATGGAAGGATCCAAGAGTAATGGTGTAACACCTGTGGTGTTGAAATTTGGGAAAAAAAATTTGCATTCCAATAAAGTGAGTAATTGAGGTGATACATGGTATTTTATAAAGAAATTTGATATGGAAAACTAAATTGAACAAAGAAAATGGCTTCAGTAGTAGTTTTGAGTGAAATTGACCCAAGTTGTGATTTTGAGTTAAGTCATGTATACGACTTTAGCGACTAATGAAACATGCTTATTAAGCATAATGTGACATGTATGAGTTTTAACTTGAACTTTAGAGACACTCTTTCAATTTTGAATCATTGAGTTGAATGTTCCGCAAAAAGAACTAAAATGCTGAATTTGGAGAAAAAGCATATCTATGATCGATATGAATGACCTAAGATAGTTATTATGTGTAGTGTAATATGTGTGAAAATTTAGTTTGATTTTTGGATGTAACTTGGAATGAAAATGGCATATGGAGTTACTTATGACAGAAAATTTAGTTAAAAAGAATTGAATAGGTGATTTTTGATAATTGACCTCAAATGAGGTGAAAAATAGCATGAAAATATTTTGTTTCATGTATGTGATGTGCAAGGAATCTTTGTTTAAGACTTGGATATATTCTAGAATGAAAATGGCATGTGAAGTCATTATAGCAGAAAAATTCGGAGAAGTTCGACTAAAAATAATTGAATGAGTGATTTTTGGAAATTGACTTCAAATAAAGTGGAAAATAGCATAAAAAAGTCTTATTTCTGTATGTGATGTATGAAAAAATATTATTGGGAGATTTGAAGTGTTTTATATAAAATGGGGCTATGGTGATTTTTCATATGTGTAAAAGCTGAATTTGGAAAAAAGGGTTTATTGTGATTGCATTTGGACATATATAATGGACTAATTTGAAAATATGTTCAACATGAAAGTTGTATTTTATGAAACTATCTATCCAATGAAAGACAAATCACTCAATTCTGATGTTGTATGAGGGAGTTATGACTAATATACTGAAGCTATTCCAAATGACTAAAAAATAACAAGATAAATGTTATGTGTCAACTTTATGGAACTTTTTGACATATTTGTGGGCTGATTTTTGAAAAGTTATTAACATAATACTTGTATCCCTTGAAGTTATTTTTCCAATTCCTCAAAATTCAGGTCATTTGGACATCATATGTGAAGGTTATGATAAAATACTAACACTATATTGGACAAAAGGAGCTTATCGCGGCAAGGCTTCAGAAAATGGACTTTTGGGCATCCAACAGGAGCTTGTCTACAAGACTTTACCTTGCCATGGCAAGCCAATTTTTTACCATAGCAAGGTGGTTTTATGCCATGTCAAGGCCCTAGAAAATGCCTATTTTAGCCATCTAGCAAGACACTGCTGCGGTAAGGCTTTTCTCTATCGCGGCAAGAGCTCGCTGACACACCAAAGCATCGGAAAAACTTAATTTTTTAAGCCCTAAACTCATTCCATTTTCATTCATAACCGTCTCATTTTCTCTTTTAGCACCATTCTTCCTTCCCCAACTCTGTTATGCCCATTTGTCACCGATTTTGCTAGTAGATGGGGATTAAGATGGGTAATCAAGCTAGCATGACTCTTGGCATGGATTTTTGGAATTTGGTCGGTGAAAAATGGAAGAAGATAGGGATTTTGGTGATCAAAGGGAGCTGCTTGGAAATTTGGGCTTGGAAGCATGCTTATGGAATGATTTCGTGCATGGATTCCATGGTAAGATGCTCTTTCCTGTCCAAATTTGAGATTTCTGTAAACTAGGGTTTTGTACAATTTTTTGAAAAGTGATTTTTAAAAGAAAATGATGTGAGTAATTATGGAAAAAATTAGTATTGAGTTAATTACCATAAGCTTGGAGTGAATTGGGTTTGAAAATCATGATTTTTGGCTTGTTAGGGTTTTGTGAATAGTAACTTTTGGAGAATTTTATGAATTATATGAAACTAACGTGGGGAAATTGATTAATATCGAAATAATAATGTTTTGAGGCTTGTTTGGGTCAATTTGGGCCAGTGGAAATGAAATCTGTGTTATGCCCTAAGTCAGGGTTAAAGAATATTTATATGTTTGGGGCATGTAAGCCACAAATTGATGGTATTAAACACCTAATTAGATTTTTACGAAAGTCAATTACTTGCCAGTTATATTGTATGATGATTGTATGTGATTAGGACTAAGATTCCTTAAAAATTTTGTTAGATATGTGAAATTTTGCTTGTTCTTATATAATATGGATATGAATAGCCTATGTGGTTTTATTGTGGTGAGAAAGGTTAGAGTGTTTATACTAAAAAATGATGAGTATGGAATTATACACTGGAGAAATATATGGGTTTATCCATAAATCGTACTCATTGGATGGGAATAAATTAGTTTGAGCTATATTTGTAATGAATGGGATTTTACCTTGTATAGGATGATCTAAGAAAGATGAAAAAGCATAGAGTTGAAGGAATGGTTGGGAGTTAAGGCATTTGTTTCCATTGAATGGCTAGGGATAATGTATATCCCATTTGTTTGAAATCCAAGCATGTATGTTTTGATTTGGGGATAATGGATATCCCGTATTTGTTTAAGTTGATGTTGTTTGGCTATTAAGGATATTAAGTATCCCTTAGATTGGAATATTTGATATTTTGGATTGATAAGGATTCTAATATGAGGGACGGATACGATCCCTTTGTTGTATGTTTAATTTGAAGATTGGTTCAATATGAGCTTACTTGATTGGATGGAAATAACACAGAATTTTTTATTTGATAATATTGATTATTTAATATGAAATATGTTAATTGTGGATTAATTGTTGTTTAATACATTTGTCTATTTACTGAGTTGCTTGGACTCATGCTTTCTTGTATTTAATTTTTAGCTGACAAGCCAAGTGAAGATTTCACAAATATCGATTTGGATTGTTAAGGAAGAATGAAGATTCTTTAATTATGGTATTTTGATTTGTAGTTGGTTGTATAATTGTATTGTATTTGAAGGATTCAAATAATGTATAATAAGATATAATGGCATGTCTTAATGATTTAATTATTAGTTTTTTAATAAATTTTAAGAATGTAGATTGCCATCATGATTCTACCTAGATCTTGGGCTGTGAGTAGGTGTGTCTATGTTTTAGAATTTATATTGTGACTTTATTATATTTGATAATTAACTGTATAGGTTGAATCCTAATAATTTTGGGCATAATTTGTCCTTTTTCTGAAGAAAATAGTTGAGTCGCAAAATGGGACTCGAGTAACCCACCCTAAAAGTTGGTAGAATTAGGTGAATTTATATGAAAAATGATAGGTCGCGCCTCAAAAGGTGAGGCATGACAAAATGGTATTAGAGCCTAGGAGTTATCTGTGTGATAAGTCTGACTCATCTATGTGGGAGCACCAAAATTAAAAATCATGATGACAATAGGGTATAAGGAAGTGATAGAAAATGACATGCCATAGTAACATAGAAGAGTAATAGTTTAAGGATAATAGGAAGGCGTGAATAAGAAATAAAGGACATGTAAATGCAAATTGTGAATGGAATTGATTTTGCATAGTTGATGTAAATAATATATGCATTTGAAGGATATGTCATGAATACTATTGAGATAAAAGGAAAATGACAGTGCTATGATAGCACATTTGTAATTTATGGATGATGAAGTATGAAATGATTATAGATATATTCTACAGTGTGGAAAAATTGAAATGAGTAAATATTGATAACAAATGTATGTTATGATCAGAGTAACGCAAGAAAGCATGGTGATGCATATATGCATCTAGTTTCAATATTGGGTAATGCTGACATGTATCTTATTTGAATGTTTGAATTGTTAATTAGTTCATCAAACATATAAATTTGAAATGACGAAATTATGAGGAGTAAGGATGATTGTTGGCAATTGATCTTAATTTGATTATTGAATTGATTTGTGAGGGAATCATTGTATTCCTTTGGTCAAAGTGATTGTGTAACTGTTGTTAATTATTTAAGCACTTGATTTGTACATGGTATGCTGATATATGATTGAATAACTTTGTGTGTGAACATGTCATTTAGTGAATTGGCATGTGTGCCAAGATTGTGCTGATTACTATTTGATTTCCCTTTAGTTGAATTGAGTGTTGTTTGGTAGACTTTATAATTGTAATTGAATGGTGTAATGCATAATAGTATGCCCCTCTATTGCTAAATACCAAATGGTATTCCATTTGTGGGTGTTTTTGTTTGTTTAAGTATGTTTATTTTTTTAAGAATTGGTTCAATGTGTACTCTAGGGTAATCCTTGTGAATTTTTAGGTTGTTTGTGTGATATGTTTTGAGCACTCAAATTTAGATAAAAATTAATGGGTGTGCCATGAATTGAAGCGATGAACTAGTATAATTTTGTGTTTTGAGTTACATTGAATTGTTCTATGATTGAGTTGAGCTGCTTTGAATGATAATATAATTGATGAGGTTGAGTTTAATGATTTGATTAAGAATTGAATGCCCACTTGGGTTTGGATTTGAGCTTAGTCATTAGTTGGGATACAATTAGTATGTAATTGAGTTTTGATGTTGGATGACAAAGATCATTAGCGTGAATTTGGGTTTGGCTATTTGATTGAGGTTTGGGGATTTGATTATTTGATTCATGTTTGGTTTTTGATTACTTAATTGAGACTTGGATACATGTTATAGATACATGCTTGGATTCGAAATTAGTACCGGTCGTACATAGTTGGATTTGGTCATTTTCTAAGTTAGATTACTTGATTAAGGTTTGAACATTTGGTTATTTGACTAAGGTATTCTTGGGTTTGGCTATTTTCTAGACTTGGCTGTTTGATTGAGATTTGACTATATGATTATGTGATTAGTATTTAAACATTGGCTATTTGATTGAGGCTTGGACGCATGACTGAGGTCAATGCTTCGATTTGGATGCCTCTTGGATTGGATTGATATATGTTTAAAGTTTTTGTATATTTGAGGTTTGGATACCTACCGAGTTGGCTACTTTGGAGGTCTGGGATCCTGCCCTTCTTCGGGCTTTGTTTTCATCCCACCTTTCATGGAGAAGAGGCCTGATTAGCCTATTATATGTGGACTCCTTTGCTTATTTCATGAGTGTGGATGGAGAACTTGTGATATCTGAGTTGCAATGATGGTGGGATACCATGTGATCATGGATTCCGTGACATTGTAGCCGGATTGTAGGGACAGACTAGAATACACCGAGTTGTAAGGGAGTTGAGTCCACTTGGTTTGGATGTTGTTGCCACTTAATTGTAGTTCAGAGCACTTTGTTTGTGGTTAAGTCCACTTTGATGTGGCCTCTCGAGCAAAGTATTGTTTGGTGGCAGGTAAAATGGGCTAATTGATTGGGTATATTAGTTCAGAAATTGTGTGATGATATACTTTGCAATGACCCCATTTGAACAAAATAAAGTAATAGAGAAACTAAATTAGAAGATGGTACTTATCTTGTTCTGTGTTACTTGCCCTTATAATGATATTTATTGATAGTGTCATTGACAATTGCGTTCAAAGTAATGTGAATATTATAGTGGCATTGTGATTGTGAATCCCATATGATGAAAATTTTAAGGAAAAGATGATATGAGTTATGGGCAATGGAATATGAATGTTACCAAGATACTTGTGCATATTGAGTAGCAAACTTAAGAAAATAACAAGAATCATATGGTACTTGAGTTTTGAGGAGGAAACTTTTTGTAAGGAAGGGAGTATGTAACACCCACGGTGTTGAAATTTGGGGAAAAATTTTCTCAATCCAGTAAAGTGAGAATTAAGGTGATACATAGTATTTTATAAAGAAATTTGTTATGGAAAACTAAATTGAACAAAGAGAATGACTTCAGTAGTAGTTTTGAGTGAAATTGACCAAAGTAGTGATTTTGAGTTAAGTCATGTATATAAATTTAGCGACTAATGAAATATGCTTATTAGGCATAATGTGACATTATGCTTATTAGGCATAATGTGACAAGTTCAAAGAGAACTTAAATGGTAAATTTGGGAAAAAAGCATATCAATAATTAATGCAAATGGCCAAAAGATAGTTATTATGTGTAGTGTAATGTGTGTGAAGCATTAGTTTGAGTTTTGGATGTAACTTGGAATGAAAATGGCATATAGGGTTACTTATGATAGAAAATTTAGTTAAAAAGAACTGAATAGGTGATTTTTGATAATTGACCACAAATGAGTTTCAAAATAGCATGAACATATTTCGTTTCATGTATGTGATGTGTGGGGAATCTTGGTTTAAGACTAGGATGCATTTTAAAATGAAAATGGCACGTGAAGTCATTATAACAGAAAAATTCAGAAAAGTTAGTTAAAATCAACTGAATGAGTGATTTTTGGAAATTAACTTCAAATAAAGTGGTTGTATGTGGTGTGTGATAAGTGATTATTGGGATATTTGAAGCGTTTTATTTAAAATGGGGCATGGTGATTTTTCATAAGTGTAAAAACTGAATTTGGAAAATGGGTTTATTGTGATTGAATTTGAACATAGATAATGGACTAATTTGAAAATGTGTTCATCATAAAAGTTGTATTTTAGGAAATTATCTATCTAATGGAAGAAAAATCACTCAATTCCAATGTTGTTTGAGGGAGTTATGACTAATATACTAAAGCTATTCCAAATGACTAAAAAATAACGAGATGAATGTTGTGGGTCAACTTTATGGAACTTTTTGACATATTTTTGGACTGGTTTAGAATTATTAACATAATAGCTATAGCCCTTGAAGTTATCTTTCCAATTCCTCATAAATTAGGTCATTTAGATATCATATGTGAAAGTTATGATAACAATATTGACATTGTATCAGACAAAAGGAGCTTGCCGTGACAAGGCTCTAGAAAATGGACCTTTGGGCATCCAGCAGGAGCTTGCTATGACAAGCCAATTTTTTACCTTGGTAAGGCACCAAAAAATGCCTATTTTGGCCATCTAGCAAGACCTTGCCATGGCAAGACTTTCCTTGCCATGGCAAGAGTCCACTGACGCACTGGAGCATCGAAAAAACTCAATTTTTTAAGCCATAAACTCATTCCATTTTGGCTCTTATCCGTCCCATTTTCTCTCTTAATGTCGTTCTTTCTTCCCCAACTCCATTGTGCCCCATTTGTCACCAATTTTGCTAGTAAGCATGGGGATTAAGATGGGTAATCAAGCTAGCATGCCTCTTGGCTTGGGTTTTTGGAATTTGGACGGCGAGAAATGGAATAAGATCTAGATTTTGGTGATCAGAGGGAGATGCTTGAAAGTTTGGAGTTGGAAGCATGTTTATGTGATGATATTATGCATGGACCCCACGGTAAGATGCTCTTTCTTGTCCGAATTTGAGATTTTTGTAAACTAGGGTTTTGTATAATTTTTTAAAAAGTGATTTTTAGAAGAAAATGATATGAGTAATTATGGAAAAATGAGTATTGAGTTAATTATCATAAATTGGGAGTGAATTGGGTTTGAAAATCATGATTTTGGGTATGTTAGGGTTTTGTGAATAGTAAATTTTGGGAAATTTCATGAATTATATGAAACTAACATGGGAAAATAGATTAATATCAAAATAATGATGTTTTGAGGCTTGTTTGGGTCAATTTGGGCCAGTGGAAACGAAATTTGTGTTCTGCCCTAAGTCAAGGTTAAAGAAGACTTATATTTTTAGGGCACATAAGCCATAAATTGATGGTATTAAACACCTAATTGTTGCGAATGTCAATTACTTGCTAATTATATTGAATTGTTAATTAGTTCACCGAACATATGAATTTGAAATGACGAAATTCTGAAGAGTAAGGATGATTGTTGGCAATTGAACTTAATTTGACTATTGAATTGATTTGTTAAGGAATCATTGTATTCCTTTGCTCAAAGTGGTTGTGTAACTGTTGTTGATTATTTAAGCACTTGATTTGTACATAGTATGCTGATATGTGATTGAATAACTTTGCATGTGAACATGTGATTTTAGTGAATTGGCATGTGTGCCAAGCTTGTGTTGATTAATATTTGATTTCCCTCTAGTTGAATTGAATGCTATTTGATAGACTTTATAATTGTAATTGATTGATGTAATGCATAATGGTATGCCCCTCTATTGCTAAATACCAAATGGTATGCCATTTGTGGGTGTTTTTCTTTGTTTAACTAAGTTGAATTTTATTAAGAATTGGTTCAATGTGCATTCTAGGGCAATCCTTGTGAATTTTTAGGTTATTTATGTGATATGTTGTAAGCACATAGATTTCGATGAAAATTAATGGGTGTGCCATGAATTGAAGTGATGAACTAGTATAATTTTGTGTTTTGATTTACATTGGATTGTTCTATGATTGAGTTGAGCTGCTTTGATTGATAATATAATTGATGATGTTGAGTTTAATGATTTGAGTTAGAATTGCATGCACACTTGTCAGAATACAATTAATATGTAATTGAGTTTTGATGTTGGACGACAAAGATCATTAGCGTGAATTTGGGTTCAGCTATTTGATTGAGGTTTGGGGATTTAGTTATTTGATTTAGGTTTGGATTCTGATTACTTAATTGAGACTTGGATGCATGTTATTGATACATACTTGGATTTGACATCAGTACCAGTCGTACATAGTTGGATTTGATTATTTTCTAAGTTGGATTATTTGATTAAGGTTTGAACATTTGGTTATTTGACTAAAGTATGCCTAGGTTTGGTTATTTTCCTGACTTGGTTATTAAATTGAGATTTGAATATATGATTATGTGGTTAGTATTTAGACATTGGCTATTTGATTGAGGCTTGGACGCATGACTGAGGTTCATGCTTGGATTTGGATGCCTCTTGGATTGGATTGATATGTGTTTAAATTTTTTGTATATTTGAGGTTTGGATACTTGCCAAGTTGGCTACTTTGGGTGTTTGGGATCCTACCCTTCTTCAGGCTTTGTTTATTTGATGCCGCCTTTCATGGCGAAGAGGCCTAATTAGCCTATTTTATATGGACCCCTTTGTTTATTTCATGAGTATTGATGGAGAACTTGTGATATCTGAGTTCAATGATGGTGGCATACCATGTGATAATGGATTCCGCAACATTTGTAGCTGGATTGCAGGGATGGACCAGAATACACCAAGTTGTAAGGGAGTTGAGTCCAAATGATTTGGATGTGGTTGCCACTTGATTGTGGTTTAGACCACTTTGTTTGTGGTTGAGTCCACTTTGATGTGGCCTCCCGAGTAGGGTATTGGTTGGTGGCAAGCAAAATGGGCTAATTTATTGGGTATATTAGTTAAGAAATTGTATGATGCTATACTTTGCAATGACCCCATTTGAATAAAATGAAGTAATAGATCAACTACATTAGAAGATGGTGCTTATCTTGTTATATGTTACTTGCTCCTGCAATGATATTTCTTGATAGTGTCATTGACAATCGAGTTCAAAGTAATGTGAATATTATAGTGGCATTATGATAATGAATCCCATATGATGAAAATTTTAAGGAAAAGCTGATATGAGTTATGGGCAATGGAATATGAATGTTACCAGGATACATTTGTGTATATTGAGTAGAAAACTTAAGGAAATAAAAAGAATCATATGGTACTTGAAGTTTTGAGGAGGAAACTTTTTATAAGGAGGGGAGAATGTAAAAGCTATGGTGTTGAAATTTGGGGAAAATTTTTCTCATTCCAGTAAAGTAAGGAATTGAGGTGATACATAGTGTTTTATAAAGAAATTTATTATAGAAAACTAAATTGAACAAAGAGAATGGTTTCAGTAGTAGTTTTGAGTGAAATTGACCCAAGTAGTGATTTTGAGTTAAGTCATTTATATGACTTTAGCAACTAATGAAACATGCTTCTTAGGCATAATGTGAAATGTATGAGGTTTTAAATTGAACTTCAGAGACACTCTTTCAATTTTGAATCATTGAGTTGAATATTCCGCAAAAAGAAGTGATATAGTGAATTTGGAGAAAAAGCATATCTATGATCAATGTGAATGGCCTAAGACAATTATTATGTGTAGTTTAATGTGTGTGAAACATTAGTTTGAATTTTGGATGTAACATGGAATAAAAATGGCATATGGAGTTACTTATGATAGAAAATTCAATTAAAAAGAATTGAATAGGTAATTTTTGATAAATGACCTCAAATGTGGTAGAAAATAGCATTAACATATTTTGTTTCATGTATGTGATGTGTGGGAAATCTTGGTTTAAGACTTAGGTGCATTTTAGGATGAAAATGGCATGTGAAGTCATTACAGCAAAAAAATTCAGAGTAGTTTGGTTAAAAACAACTGAATGAGTGATTTTTGGAAATTGACTTGAAATAAAGTCATAAATAAAATAAACAAGTCTTATTTCATGTATGTGATGTGTGAGAAGTTATTATTGGGAGTTTTGAAGTGTTTTATATAAAATGGGGCTATGGTGATTTTTCATAAGTGTAAAAGCTGAATTTTGAAAAAGGGTTTATTGTGATTGCATTTGGACATATATAATGGAATAATTAGAAAATATGTTCAATATAAAGTTGTATTTTATGAAATTATCTATCCAATGAAAAACAAATCACTCAATTCTGATGTCATATGAGGGAGTTATGACTAATATACTAAAGCTATTCCAAATGACTGAAAAATAACAAGATAAATGTTATGTGTCAACTTTATGGAACTTTTTGACACATTTGTAGGCTGATTTTGGAAAAGTTATTAACATAATAGTCATATTCCTTGAAGTTAGCTTTCCAATTTCTTAAAAGTTAGGTCATTTAGACATCGTATGTGAAGGTTATGATAAAAATATTGACACTATATTGGACAGAAGGATCTTATTGCAGCAAGGCTTCAGAAAATGGACTTTTGGGCATCCAGCAGGAGCTTGTCATGACAAGACTTTACCTTGCCATGGCAAGCCAATTTTTTATCACGGCAAGGTGGTTTTCTGCTGTGTCAAGGCCCTAGAAAATTCCTACTTTTGCCATCTAGTAAGACCTTGACATGGCAAGGCTCTTCCCTACCACGGTAAGAGTCTGCTCATGCACCAAAGCTCTACAAAAACTCAATTTTTTAAGCCCTAAACTCATTCTATTTTCATTCTTATCCATCTAATTTTCTCTCTTAATGTTATTCTTCCTTCCCCAACTCCATTATGCCCATTTGTCACCGATTTTGCTAGTAAGCATGGGGACAAAAATGGGTAATCAAGCTAGCATGCCTATTTGCTTAGGTTTTTGGAATTTGGACGGCAAAAAATGGAAGAAGATCTAGATTTTGGTGATTAGAGGGAGCTGCTTGGTAATTTGGGCTTGGAAGCATGTTTATGGGATGATGCCATGCATGGATTCATGGTAAGATGCTCTTTCCTATCTAAATTTGAGATTTCTGTAAACTAGGGTTTTGTATAATTTTTTGGAAAATGATTTTTAGAAGAAAATGATGTGAGTAATTATGGAAAAAATGAGTATTGAGTTAATTACCATAAATTTAGAGTGAATTGGGTTTGAAAGTCATGATTTTTGGCTTGTTAAGATTTTATGAATAGTAACCTTTGGAGAATTTCATGAATTATATGAAACTAACATGGGAAAATTGATTAATATTGAAATAATGATGTTTTGAGGCTTGTTTAGGTCAATTGGGGCCACTGGAAATGAAACCTGTGTTATGCCCTTAGTCAGGGTTAAAGAAAATTTATATATTTGGGGCATGTAAGCCACAAATTGATGGTATTAAACACCTAATTAGATTGTTACAAAAGTCAATTACTTGCCAATTATATTATATGATGATTCTATATGATTAGGAGTAAGATTCCTTAAGAAACTTTGTTGAATATGTTGCATTTTAACTGTTCTTATATAATATGGATATGAATAGCCTATGTGGCTTTGTTATGGTGAGAAAGGTTAGAGTATTTGTGCTAAAAAATGATGAGTATATGCACTTGAGAAATATATGGGTTTAGCCATAAATCAGACTCATTGGTTGGGAAGCAATTAGTTCGAGCTATATTTGTAATGAATAAGATTTTACCTTGTAGAGGATGATCTGAGAAGGATGAAAAGGCATAGAGTTGAACAAATGGTTGGGAGCTAAGAACCTAAGGTAAGTAGGCATTTATTTCCATTAAATGGCTAGGGATAATGTATATCTCATTTGTTTGAAATCTAGGCATGTATGTTCTAATTTGGGGATAGTGGATATCCCATATTTGTTTAAGTTGATGTTGGTTGGTTGTTAAGGATATCAAGTATCCCTTAGATTGGAATATTTGATATTTTGGATTGATAAGGATGTCTAATATGATGTATGGATAAGATCCCTTTGTTGTATGTTTAATTTGAAGATTGGTTCAATATGAGCTTACTTGATTGGATGGAAATAAAATGGAATTCTTTATTTGGTAATATTGATTATTTGATATGAAATGTGCTAATTATGGATTAATTGTTATTAAATACATCTATCTACCTATTGAGTTGCCTGAACTCATGCCTTCTTGTATTTAAATTTTAGTTGACAAACCAAGTGAAGATTTCCCAAATATGGATTGGGATTGTTGAGCAAGATTGAAGACTCTTTAATTATGGTATTTTGATTTGTAATTGGTTGTATAATTGTATTGTATTTGAAGGATTCAAATGATGTATAATAATATATAATGGCATGTCTTAATGATTTAATTATCAGTCTATTAATGAATTTTAAGGATGTAGATTATCATCATGATTCAACCCAGATCTTGGGTTGTTGGTATGTGTATGTATGTTTTAGAATTTAAATTTAGAATTTATTATATTTTATAATTAATTATATAGGTTAAACCCTAATAATTTATGGGATACTTTGTCCTTTTTCTGAAGATAGTAGTTAAGTTCCAAAATGGGACTCGAGCAACCCACCCTAAAAGTGAAAAAGTAGGTGAATTTACATGGAAAATGGTAGGTCGTGCCTCGTAAGGCAGGGCATGACAAATGGGATCCTCAAAATAGTCAATAACATCCCCACCCAAGGATGCAATTTGACTTGCAAACTAAGGCATTGATTACTTTAGGATCTCATAATGATGCATCAAACTCTGCCCTAGTCCCAGATGATCCAAGACAGCAAACACAACTCAAACGACTCAAGAAATTTCTTGAAGGAAACCCTCATTTTTGAATGCTAGATGTCCAAAAAGTAGAAGACATTTAAGAAATTGGGAATAAATTAAGAATGAAAGTATAGCCCTAGAAACAAGAAAATGCCCATTTCTCAAACTAATTTTTTTATTTAAAAAAAAGGCAAAAAGGACTCAATAAGGAAAGGACCTGAATATAAGTTGGGGAAATCAAAATTGACAAATTGAATGATAAGAAATTGTTTTGAGAATCAAACAATGGAGATTTGGGAGCTAGCAATTCTTTGTCTTTGAAGGAGTGCGAGCTTTACTTTCTCTACAAGAAGGAAAACGTGAGTAGCCAAGGGCGAGTGAACAGACAACAATGGGAATTTAAAATGGGAATCACCCACGCGTGGTAATTTAAGAAGCAACATCTTGATTTCATGATTTTTTATATCTAATACTATATGAAACCAACCATAGACGATTGCATATTTAAATGCAAAATAATATGTAGCACCCCCATTTTAGGGTACTACACTCATATCCTAGTGAAGGATTTTAGTACCAAACTAGTAGAGTCTTCCCTAAAATATGAGATTTTTAATCAACAAAATCATCTATCAAATCATATTCAATCCCACACATACATACTTACACACCCACAAATTCCCAGAGTCAATTAGAATTCCCAAGGTAATGACAAATAGCAATTAAATTTGAAGGAAACTCCAATCTCAACATAAGTGAAGTAAGTCTTGAGTCATCTAAATAAATTAATTATATCACTTGTCTAATCCAATTTAGAGGGTCCACAACAACAAAATAAATGGAAAAAGTCTCAACTATAGTTTCAAGAATTTTGCCATCTTTCTGAGATTTGCATTGATGGCCCTTCATGAGCACCAAACCTTGGTTGGGCTCCATCATCTATCCTAGCATCTAAAAACATATAAAATAATGGAGTGAGTTCTTGGCAAACTAAGTAAATTAACAAAAAACCATGATAAAAACAACTAAATCAACAATCCAAATTGTTGATCCCATGTAAATGAGTAGCTCAAGAGGGGATTAGTAAATTGAACATATAAAAGTTATAGCCAATTAAATATCAATGAGCTAAGAGGAAGTAGTGTTGCAGTATATGTGTAATTTTTATGTTTTATTATTTAGCCAACACGACTGCTTCACTTCCAAATTTGACTTCTCTTAGCCATTCCTATGTCACGCGAGTTGTAGTGTGTGTGCAATGATGTAAGTGAAAATATCATGCTTGATAAAGTAATAAAGAATATAGAATGAAAGCAGAAACATACATAAAGACAATGCAATTTTTACAATGGTTCGAGAACCCTATCCCTACATCCACTCTTCCAAGGGCGCCAACTCATTATGCCTTAGGTTCCAGTATATCCCATATAATGAAAGTACACTAGTGCTCCTAACAAATTTTTAGATTCCAGCTCTAGGGGGTCTTCCCATCACTCTTCTAGTTTTATGAGCTCACCAGGAAACTCACTAGTTTCTAAGATTACCAGCAAACTTATTGGTTTTTCAGAGCTCACCAACAACTCATACATTGTGGTTTTCTTGAGTTCACCACCAACTCACATAGCTAAATTTTGACAACACTCTTTTTGTACATTACATTGCCTCTGTTCTTAGGTTGATTTGTACAAAGGTTAAGCTCATATATAAAATGATATATCATTAAAGCTCATTAGATACCAATACTTCAGGTATATGATTATGATAGAACTTTTAGGCTCATTGTCCATTAGTGCAATGGAGATTGATCAGATGAATTTGGCAGCATCAGATAATCCTACAAACAAAGTGGAAACTTTGTCTATAGGCATATATGAAATAATGAGATTTTTCAATTTAATTTTTGATCTGAGATAAACATGATTGTCTGAGGAGATAATATTGGTTGACTTATGATTAAAAGTTTTTAATTTTCAAAGGTTTGAGTGATTAATCTCTTTATATGCATAAGCAAATCAATGAGTCTTGTATAAATGATTCTGAATCACATACTTTCAATTCTATAGGTAGCTTACTATCTATGGCATTCAAGATATGCTATTAATTAAATAACATGCAAAGAAAATATAGACTTCTTAAAATTGAGAATTTAATTCAGAAAATTACCTCTTTTTCTTGAACCAATAATATATAGAAAATTGTTTACTTAATGGTCTTTAGCTCCTCTAAATTTTCATGAGTGTTTCTTCTGACTTCTTCTATTTTTGTTAGTCCTACATAGAATAAATTGCTTGGGGTCTCTTGGATCTTGTTAGATTTGTTACATATAATTTTTAATATTTAATAAAAATTAGATATCAATATTGTATCATTCATAGTAAGAGATAGGAATTTTAGATTTTTAGAATCTATAAAATACGTTATTAATGCATATAACTATGTGAATGACTTGTCCCTGAGCAGGAATGTTGTGGAACGATTTAGTGGTATCTCTTCACAAATTAACTTTTGGTAGTTAAAATTAACTTATGAAGCCTGCTTTGGTACCACTTGTTAGTCCCATGTAAATGAGTAACTCAAGAGGGGAAGGATGAATTGAGCATATAAAAATTATGGCCAAATAAAAATTAATGCGCTAAGAAGAAGTAGTGATACAGTACATATGTAATTTCCATATCTAATTGTTTAATCAACATGACTACTTCACTTCCAAAGTCAACTTCTCTTAGCCATTCTTGTTTCAGGTAGATTATCATGTGTGCACGATAATGTGAATTATTATGTTATGCTTAATGAAGAACAAAACAGATGAACAAACACACACAAACAATGCAACTTTTATAGTGGTTTGGGAACCCCGTCCCTACAATCTGTAAGGCCCTGGAAAATTTTACAAATGTAAATTTTTGTTATTGTAAAGTTTTGCTAATTTTACCGGGTCGATAGG
>JAYJMB010081328.1:0-35875 GCA_036873735.1 Pouteria campechiana
TGTGATATTTGTATTTATATATAAAAAGTTACATTTCTCTCTCTCTATCTATCTAACTAACTAACTAACTATCTAACTAACTATATATATATATATATATATATATATATATATATATAGTTGGCTCTCTATGCATATATGTGTGTATGTGTGAGTAGGCGCGCCTATATATAGAGATGAAATATGCAATGGAAACATAAGGGCTTTCAGCCATCTCAATTCTAATTTTCCAAAGGAAGATAATCATATCAGTCATAAAAAAATAAAATTAATTTAAATATTCTTTTTAATAAAAGACAAAGAAAATAATGCAAAAAAACATAGAGCTAACCTGTCTGCTGTGGAAGCTCTTCTTGGAGAGAAGTGTCTATTTTGGGACATGACGGGCATCCAAGGCATCTAGCCAAGCAGAATGCTTTGTTTTCCTCCATTTTTTTGAATCTTCACCCTCTATTTTGGAAGTCCATGTAAGATCTACAACAACCCAAAAAGCCGAATTCTTAGAGACAGAGAACTATGTTGAATTTTAAATATTAAGAGAGCAAGTGAATAAAATAGGCTGGCTAAAAGGCTTGGTAAGCACGACAGATTCAAGTCTCCAGATGAGTCCAGGTGTGAATCATGTAGGTGATCCATGGAATTGAACTTGACACAACAGGAGGAAACCTTTGCTCGTGTCATTTACTTAAGAATATGATATCAAAGCTAGGCCGGAGCCACTTCTACAAAGGTATGACGTTTTGGAATGATATTTCCTTTTTTTTTTTTTTTTTTGCTTTTTATATCAATTTTTTTCTTGTTTCTGATTTTTCTTAAAGAATATGGCACAGTGCCAATATTGAGTGCATGAAATTAAACTGATGTTTTGGTTGCTTCTTTCTGGCCATCTCTTTGCTTGTATCTAATACAACATCGTCTATTGTATGATACCTTTTGAATTTTAAGGCCAAAATATGCAATGCTTGCAAGTGTTCCATTCTCGTAGGCTATGGAGGGTTAGATAGCATGGCAATCACAGGACAAGGCAGGGAAGGGATAACGAACACTATCTAGAAGTAGGGAATTATCAACTCTCGTGAGACGATCGCCATTGTTAGAACACAAAAATTAATTTCAAAAATGATTTTTTTAATAAATAGAAAAACAGCTTACTCACCAAAATAAGCTCTATTAAACATGGCTATTTTTTAAAGCTAGTTTATTTTAAACAAATAAGCCAAAAGCCTTAGAAATAAGATGAATAAAAATAACAAATAAGTATTTGGTAAGATAATTAGAATTAATAGTAAAGTTATTTTCTCCTTTTCTCGCCCATTTAATTAGCATGATATTTCTTGCTATAACAATCCTATTTTTTTTTCTTATTGTTGCATATTTTTAATAAAAATACTTTTATAAAGTATATTTAGTGGAACTTTTCATAGAATCTTATTGTTTTCTCATATTATCAAGTTTTAATTAAATACTAATCGACTACCATAGTTATGATCCCTTATTTACTTAAAACATAAAAAAAATATCTTGATTAGAAAAAGAGATGTGTTTGGATATTTCAAATTTTATTTTTAGAAATTCTTATAAGTTTTGGTTTATTTCTGCTCACCCAAGTTTTCAATTAAGGTATTTTTAAATCATATTATATATATATATATATATATATGATTTGAAGACAAGTGTAATGGTTAACTTCCGTTGAAACCTTTGATGGATCCGATTTCAAATAAACATTTCTTCTCTTTAATCATTCTCTTTTATTTTTGAATAAACATCTTTATTTTTATCTTACTTTCTTTCTTCTTATCATTGCACCCATCACGTCTGCAGATGCTGGCGATCTATCAGCCGATCAGATGGCGTCGTCTAAGGAACACAAACGCTCGTGTGCAATGTCACCCCTGAGAGAATGACAGCTGTTTCTCTTGAACCATTTCCGTCACCCACTTCTCACGCGTAAGCATCTGACACGTGTGCTGCGACATTTTTCTCCTCCAACCTTCCCTAACCCGCCAGCCGTTGCTCGCTGTCTCAGCAGCCAGTTATGGCGCGGGCTGCCCAGCCTTGGCTCCTCTCTCCTCCTCTCCCTCCTCCCCACTGCACTTCAGGATCAACGGCTATCCAATCTTCTCTTTCTTTCCCGCCAAAACCAACCAAGAAATCCAACAGGAAAAACTATCTCCGCCCCAAACTCCCAATATCCCCCCATACCCCCCTCCAAGAAATTCCAACCACCCAACATCTTTTCCACCGGCCGAAGGATGAATTCTTGCAAAAAGAAGGAAAGGACGGCGCCCCAGATGATGGTAAGAGAGAGTTTGATCTCCAAACTACTGCAATTTCGAGTCTTTCAGCTTTTGGGTCTGGGAATCCATTTGCGAGGGTTGCTTTCGTTTGGTTTGGTCTCATTGTGGTGCAAACCCTGGTTTCCGTTTGGTTTCTTGGTTTTTCTGATGTTGATGAGAATTCGGGGGATGGGAATTCAGCGGTTGGAGTTTTGCCGCCTGGAGCGGTTAGTGGGGGTGGCGTCGGGGAGATTGGCAATGTGGGTGTTACTTTGAATGGGCCTGATTTTGAAAAGAAAGTGTCGGAGATTCGTGTCATGGCGAAGGAAGCCCGGGCACTCGAGCAGAAGAAGGCTGGGAATGTGATTGAAGAATCTTCATCTGTTGCCGGAGCAGATGATGATGGAATTGTTGCTGAAGATGCACTTTCTAGTAAAAAAACTGATGTACGGAAGGAGTTGGCTCAGTGGTTAATGAAGTTGCAGAAGAGCGTACATTCGCAGCGTGAGAAGTCATCAAAATCATCAAATTCAAATGCCAAAGGTGAGGATTGGACATTCAGAAGAAAATTCAAGCGGGAGAAGGATGCAGATGATGGTAATGTTGGGGAAGAAGAGTCTCACTGGTTGAGAGATGAGGTGCTGGAAAGGATTGTTTTAAAGGTTCGTGACAATGCTCTTGCTGGAAGAGATCCATTTGTGGGTTTTGGCTCAGAAGAAGAGTTAAATTTCTTCCAAGCATTGGAGAGGAAGTTCAAGAGAGAAGGGGAAAGCGCAGAACAGTGGATGGAGAATAAGCTGGAGGGAATTAGTTTTGAGAATGGTATATGTTTTGAACTTTCAGAAGATATTTTCATTGATTTTAATTCCTTTTGGGGTTTTAGCTGGAGGCTTGCTGCAATGATCATTCTAAATGTATAATAATAAAATGCGCCTTGAGAAATATTTCTGACCAACATCTTGTGGCCAACCACCCCCTCCCCAACCACCAATTGGATGCAGCTGTGTTGTATACTTGTTTTCCTTGATACCCATTTGTATCCGATTGGATGGCTAATTTCCATTCATTGGGTTCCATCTCGTCTGAAAATTCTGGACAGAGCTTAGATAACCATGGTTTCTTGATGAACATTGTATTTCCTCTTTATTGTTGTTCATACTCATGCACACTAGCATTTGGAGTGGTATAAACTGCAAGGCAATGTTCTAGTCCAAGTCGGCTTTCATGGGAATTTAATTATGTTGGATGCAGAAAAGGTTGAGCCAACAAGCATTCCTGACAGCATATATTACTTATCTGTAGCTGCCTCTTAAAGAAATAAAGAAAATGTCTCCCAACTTGATTGATCTTTTTGCTGCATTTTCTTTGCAAGTTTCACACTTCGAAATGCACAAGTGAAAGTGAATGTTGCTCGCTTGTATATCTACTGAAAAGTTGGCTTAGAAAACCTAATAAATTCTGTAAGATGTACATGTTTCATTGCTTGTTGTTTGGAGAAGCATAACCAAC
This sequence comes from Pouteria campechiana, assembly GCA_036873735.1. Taxonomy (NCBI): domain Eukaryota; kingdom Viridiplantae; phylum Streptophyta; class Magnoliopsida; order Ericales; family Sapotaceae; genus Pouteria; species Pouteria campechiana. The sequence continues at coordinate 3,789 of JAYJMB010081328.1, forward strand.
TCAGGTGACTTGCAGGGCTACACTTGAAAATTTTTAGTATATTTTATTTTACTCTGCTATTTCTTTTTTTGTGAGACAATTTATTTCCTGGAATTCATTTGACTAGTTTGCAAGTGTGAATGTATCTGTGCATATAAATCTGCACCTACTCATTACATTGATGCTCCCTGGTAGTATTGTGCCAGTTTCTTGCTTCCAGAATTTCTGTTTTGTCAGGTTGTGAATATTTTCCCTTGGAAACCAAAGATATATAATAATAGCCAGTGGGTAAGGAATGCCACTTAGATTTCTAAGTTGATTTTCAATTTAGAATGTCTATTCTTTTTTCTTCCACTCCAGTCTCATTGTGTTGGTCTTATATTGCTGCTTTCTTATGGTCTTCCAATTATTGGGATCATCTTAAAGTGCAACCAAATATGCTGACATTTAGATAATTTCTACTATTTCTAGGTCACATCCAGGAAGGTAATGAAGAAAGCCCCTTGGAAGGATCTGTGGAGCCATATGATACAATTCCCTCAACTAGCAATGGTGGCTTCAAGAAAGGACGACAAACTAGAATAGTTGAAGACAAATTAGACCTTCATGAAGCTAAAAATGTCCAACTTGATGTTGAGAAGAATTCATGGTGGCTGAAACTTCCGTATGTTCATGTACGTAAGTCATATCCTTTTGTTGTTGTACATAAACTCCCATATTTTTGACAGATGTCTCATCTTATTCTCCTCTTGCGGAAGACATAGGATATTGAAATTCAATTGCCTTGTGATATGCTGTCGCCTGCTGCTTCTTTTTTTGTTTCAACATCTTTTCTACCTTCATAAGCTTGAATGAATATTTACAAGAACCATGTTTTGATTCATTGAGCATCAACCAAAGATTTCTAATTAATATTCATACGCTCTGACTTTACCTATGTTTTATCCTGCTTCAGGCTATTCTTTTGCGCAGAGGGGGTGACCGCAAAAACCCAAGAGGACTGTATTCCTTAAAGATGAATTCTCATTCAGATGATGAAAGTTCTGCAGTTTGTACTATAACTTTTGAGGACCGCAGCGATGCCACTAATTTCTGCCAGATAATGGAATCATTCTTTGAAGATCTAGATGGTTTTAGTGCTGAGGCTTTTCCATTGTCAATAAAAGTAAGGCTTCATTGCATGATTCTATTCTGCCTATTGAGACCTTGTCTTTCTTTCTTTCCTCTCCTTCTGTCTGTGGTTTTATTTCAAACAAGCATGCTGGTCAAGCCTGAGACCCAGTTCTTGTATTTTTGCAGCAGAAATACACTTCATTCTACCATATTTTGAGTTGTAGGGGAACATATTTCTCTGTGGCTGGCGCCCTATATGTAGTACAGTTTCATTGTTGTTGCATGCATGCACACTTTTTCCCCCCCAGTTGCACTGTGGTTTCCAAGACTTTGTGTGGTGACTCTCCAACTTATGTAGCCCTTTGATCCTTTCTTCCCATATAATGTAACTCAAAGCTTGCAAGTTGTAGTCCATTTACTAGAGCAACAAGGACGTGATGGGCCAGAACTTGGGTCATTTCTGAAACATTTTTTCTTTTCTTGTGTATGTTGAATGATGAATTTAATTCCACTTTAGCAGCATAGAACCTAAGAAAGAAATCTCTTTCAGGAAATCAAAGAGGCACTGAAGTCTTCTAGCTTGAAGGTAATTGTTGTTAGGAAGCGGCAGCTCCGGCTTTATGCTGGACAGCCTCTTGAGGATGTGGAGATGGCTTTGCAATCCATAGTAGAGTAAGATGAATTGCCAAATACTGAGAGTAGAAGCTGCCAGACAGCAAGAGAAAAAAGGTTTGGGTTTCTCCCTTCTTATGTTTCATTGCTCTGCCAGAAAGATCATTATGCTTTGGTTGTGTTATTGTATCAATCACATATCCTTCCGCTGGGCATGAACTTGCAAGAATTTGACTGCTGATTCCTCTATGCATGAATTTCTTGGTGGTTTGTAGGATTCAACATTTATTCGTGAATTAACCAGAGAGCGTAGAAGAATAAGAAAGATACCAATTCTATCCCTATCCCTCCTTTTCCTTCTTTTGCAGAAAGTCTTTCATGCAGTGGAGAGTCTACCCAAGAAAGAACCAGAGTCACCTTTCAATGATACATTATTTTCAAATGGAGAGATTCCTATTGAGTGAGCTTCAATGATTGGTGCTGAATTTGAGATGGATGTCAGAGCAAGCTATCAAACTGGAGTCAGTTGCATCATTTTCATCCATCTCTTAAATAGATGGGTGGCAGAATACCTGGTTGTTGCTTTAGTCAGTTATCAAAACTATATGCATATTTCAGAAAATGCTCTCAACCCTTTTACTGAAAAGATTTGTGAGCATATCTAGATTGGCTAACTGACGAACTCTACCATTGGCTCACATGGCGCTAGATCTTTTCAGGAAAGTTGCTGTGAACTGTTCTTGATGCTTTTCGCCTGTGGACTATCCAAGAATCATTCCATTTATTGAGCAGCCTAGTTACACTTCAAAGTGCACAACTTGTTCTTTTTGTCTGCTTTCTTTCTAAGCATTCTTCTTGCTTGCGAAATTCATTTAGAAAACTCTCGAATGAGAAAATGCAGCTAGAGATTTTGTCCCAAAGTTGAAGCAATCAGCATCAACTTCTACTCATCAGTAGCTGGACCATTTGTTTCCTCCCTTGTGTAAGCCCATTGATACATTCTTTCCGTATCTGTCGAAACCCTTGTTTCTTTTTTATCCATTGCTTCCTAGGTCTAAATTGCAATTGTTGTAGTGAAATATGGATCCACTAATCTTAATCACTTCGCATGCCCAATGCAAGAATTTCCCCTCATGCCCAACGGAATGATTTGGTAGTATGCTGAAGACATTTTATCTCACATTTCAAGCACTGCCCAAGCTGGCTAGAAATGAGCCTAGATTTGTGCTCCAAGTGGTCCTTTGATGCTGGGCAATCTGAATGCTATTGGCCCATTAATGTTTGCTTTCGTGCACTGGAATGAATCGAAATGCTCTTTATGTCGCCTCTTTGTCATATTTTTCATATCCAGTGTAATAAACCATTTCACTACTCCATTCTAATTCGAGAAACACCTTCAGGCTGAAATTGGTTTTAGATGATTATAAAGAGCAACATTCTAATTCGAAATTGGTGGCCGGGGAATTTCCAATTTTACTCAAAATGGTTTCAGTTTTGATGGGCACTGGTCCTAGGACTTATTAGGAATTTCCCACGTCCAAACTTGCGAGTTGGTTGCACGGATGATTACTAGTCTTGCACAGGTGCGAACGAGTGCATGCATTCCACCTAAATGGAGTTCAGATACATACATCTGGAGTGCATGCATTCCAGCTAACTGGAGCTCGGATATATGCATTTGGAGCGCAACTTTCAAGGCTAGCAGAATGCCATCCACCACAAGCTTTTCGCCTGAAAAATCATTTTCGCTTGTTTTTTTTGTTGCATGTGGTAAAAGGAGATGTCTTCTTTCTACCGGAGATGAGACAGCTACCACGAGTTGATGTGATGCTCCTGCAGCTCATGATGCTTTATAGACATGCCGCACGTTACGCAGTGGTCCTAGCCTAGACTTTGATCAGCCAATATTAGACCCTCTGATCATAGAAACAAGTCTACGAATTTCGGTCTATTATATATCGATGTCATTTTCTCGAACTTTTTTTTAATATTATTTTATTCTCTCTCTCTCTCTCTCTCTCTCTAATTCTTAGCATGACCTCAGGCATGAATGAAAGGAAAAAAATCTTATCACATGTTACCATATCCTCGACGCTGAGAAATTTCCTGTTTACTGTCTTTCTCGTGGAAGATAAGGAAACCGAGCGCCATGAATTTTTGGAGTATTTGCTGTTTTGGGCGGCATATAAGACATTCATGGCAGTTCCAAGCTACTTTTACCGGCTACAGCCCGTGATTTTGAAACCTTGCCTCGGTCAGCAAGTGATCTAAATAGAAAGCGGAAGAAGGAAATACAGAGAAAGGAGGAGGAAGGATTTTATTTTCCTATACACGGGCAAAAGGCGTTAATAAAGAAACGCAAAAGGTGTGTATAGGCAAAAGGAGACGCGTACATAGAGAGACGCAGAAGGTGTGCATAGGCAAAAGGACGGGTGCGCAGTGCATGCATTTCCTCCCTGAAGACCAGGCCATGGGTTTTGTATCCCGCAGCAAGCAGGGATTGAATAGCCATTAAATCCTGCTGGTCGAGGGGCCCCACTCGATGGTTTGCGACGTCATGTAAATTTGTGTGCATGCAACGCGTAGACTGATCAAGAAAAGGAACCAATGCGAATAATATAATTTTATAAAAGAAAACAGAAAATTAAGAAAAATAGCTGTAACATCATATATTTAACGAAACCATGATGGCAATTGGTTGGTTGGTTCATCGCAACACCCCTGAACACCCTCGCCACATCGCGTTTATCAACTATTTTTGTATCGTGATTTATAAATTATATAATTAATTTATTTTTAAAAATAATCTATTTTATTATTATTTAATTTTGTAAAAATAATTATCATTGCAATGCTCGGTTCACCTCGTGAGAGCCGAAAAAAACAGCAAAAAAAGAGGAGAAAAATGAAACATAAAATCGAAATGAAGGAATTGAGAGAAACTATGTTACATGATGGTGAGTAATAATTTAATGCAAAGTCAATAAATATAAATTAAATAAATTTTGAAAATAAAATGACTTATACTAATAATAATAAATATATAACTATGGAAAAAGAAGAAGAAAAAATTTCACCTCTTTTCTCCATTACTAAAAAATGCGTCAGGATCCATTTACTAATTGAAAAATAAAAAAATTATAAAAGGTGGAAAAAATGAAAAAAAGTAATATAGGGGTTGTGTTTGGATGGGCGTGTAATGGGGCAGGTTGTAGTAGCCATCAGCATGTATATCTATATAACACTTTAACTATATTTAATTATTTTATTTTTTATTGTTACTTACATTTTTAATTATATTTTTTTCTTTTTTATCAGAAAATTTATTTGGCTGACATCATGGCCTATGCATTTTCTACTACACTCGTTCTATTACACCCATTCCTTATCACACTTCATCCAATAGACATTAATAGGATTACGAGGGAACTATTAGAGACAAAGGGAGTAAAGAAAAAACTAATTAACTTTAGAAGAAAAAATTAAAAATAAGAATATTAAGAGTATAAGGAAGAACTCTTTTTTTTTCCCTAATCAAAGCGACCGAATTTTCCAAACGAGGCTTCCTACAAAAGTCAAACACCCTGACTATGCTATCATTCTTCTCCAACATGCAGTTTCCTATCATTCTTCTCCCACAAGCAGTTTCCAAATTTCCAATGCAACGAACGGACGTGGCGTCTGCGCACCAGCCGACGACACGCGGAAGGCCAAGGCAAACCCCCCCCCCCCATGAGGACGCCGTTTAGTTCTTATTTTCTTCGCGCAGTCCACTCAAGTAGCCTAGACACGAGAGTGGGGACATTAAGCTTTCAACGGTGGATTTCGATCCCATTTTCTCTCTTGATGTGGCCCACCCGAAATTCTTTTCCTCCTTTCTAGACCGGTCAGATTAAGCCGATGGACGGTGGGATGAACTAGACAGGCACCAGTGGGCCCCTCGGAGAATCTGCGTCGTCTGGCACTCCTCAAACTCCCTCCTCGCCACATATCGAAAATATATATCGCTCTCTCTCTCTCTCTATATATATATATATATATCGCCACATATCGGAAAATCGTGCTCGCTCTCTCTCTCTCTCTCTCTCTCTCTATATATATATATATATGCGGAAATTTTTTTAAAACGAACGATAAAAAATCTATTTCCCACTTTCACCCACCCTCTCTTTCCTTCCTATAAAAATGCCCTCTCCGTTTTTCTGAAATTCCGATTTCCTAGACCTAAGGAAAGAAAGAGAAAGAGAAAGAGAAAGAGAGAGAGAGAAATCCTCTTTCTCTTCTGGAAATCCGGATCGGAGAAACGGAAGCTAGCAGTAGCAAAAATGGTCGAGACGCGCCGCAGCTCTGCTTCCTCTAAACGCCTTGTGAATACGACGTCTCCTCTCCCAAACCCCAAACGCTCCAAGGTACTTTTTTCTGTCTAGGGCCTGCCGTTGTTTTTCTTCGTTGTTTTTCTTTGCTGTTTGTGGCGTTCTGGTGTTGATCTGGAGCCCGGAAAACTCTAGACGGGCAGTTCGTCTGCAGCCGACAGCGATGACAGCAAGAACACCGCCTTGTCCTCCTTTTGCTCGAAGGAGCTCACTGTGGATGAAGAAAGGCAGCGGGCTGCTTCTGATCCGGCGTCTCCCAGCCCGCAGAAAGAATCTGACGGTTCTGATTCCGCTGAAGAGCCTAAGAAGTTCGGTGACAACTCACCGGCGTCTCTAGGTTGGTTCTTGTTCTCAGAAATTTGTTTTGTTTTTATTTCTTATCTCGTTTCTTACGTTTCTGAGTAGTTTGGACTACTTTTTCCTAGCAGAAGTTGATGGATCAACGGAATTAGTGGCAGGCGTGCTTGATGATGACGCGGTGAACCGAGGGTGGAAGCAGCCGCCGCCAGTGAAAACTCAGACAACTCTTCCTTGGGGAAAGCTTGTTTCTCAGAGCCCGAAGGTGCGGGCTTTATAGCTATGATTTATTAACTTTGTTATTTGGCCTGCAGGTGGATTTTGCAGCGATGGGAGGGTTTTATGGATGTATTTTCATGCTGGTTATGTTGGATTCAGATTTTGAATACCAAGATTTGTTCTTGCTACTGTTTCTTGAACTCTTTTTATGTCTATGCTGCTCTTGCTTGTTACTACGTGTTTTTTTCCCCCTTACTGATGTTAGATGTGAAGCAATCTGACAGTTCCAATTACTGCATGATGATATTCAAATGAATAGTAATAATCTATTACAAATGTTTTGTGATCTTTAACTGTTAGACCGTTGGCTGTGGAATTTATATTGTGGTGTGGATGCTGAAATTTTGGTCTGTGAAACTTGGAAAGGCTGTTATGCTACATGAGATGGAATTATGTGAAGATGGGGTCAGTTTGGAAAGAAATAATTATGGCAGTGATTATCTGGAAAAGTGTGTCCCTCATCAATACTCTTGATCCAAATGGCAACCCATCTTTATGTGCTTGGTTCATGTGTACAAATTTGAATCTTGAGCTGTTTGAGAGAGCAGAGGACAGGCTGTATGAGCCATAAGATAGAAGAGGCAGGGATATCTTAAAGAGAAAGCATGAATTGGTCAAAGAGGGTGGGCGGATGTGGAGCACCTCAGCAAAGCTGAATGGAAGTCATTGTGCTTAAACTTGATGTTTGATTATGAGGCAGTGTATATTGCTTGCCAATAAAACTAGCAAAATGAACGGGTTTGGAAATGACTGGATAATTGAGCTAAGAGAGTACCTTCTTTCAAGAGCCAATGCTGTTAAAGAATTACATATGTTTAACATCATTTGATGTGTTGGAAGTTAGGTCGTGCTATAAGCTGCTTTTGGTTTTGTTGATTAAGAGTTACTGATGGTCTCACTATGATAATTTGTTGTTTATCTGAACAATAGTAAGGCAGTTCAGACTAGTTGTCAGTCGCATATTTTATGAATGATGATGGCAAGAGAAACATGTCAGTCTTGGCATTATGGAATGAGGTTTGCAGGATGTAAATATACAGCATGAATTACATTGGAGTATGTGACAGGAGCTTGCATGGCATGCCATGGTTCTGAACATATTGGGTGAGTTCTACATTTGGCAAGAATGGTGTAGCCACTATTTCAGAGAAGAATGTCAAATGGAATGGATCTTTCCTTCAGAAACAATCATTTAGAAATTGTTTTGTATAGACAGGCTCTTTGAGAATATTTGTCCTTTTCTCAAGCCTTTTGGAATGCGTGGATTGTTTCGGTGGATTCTGTGACAGGGACCTGGTTGCCAAACTCTTCTTTCTGAATGTGAGTAACTATCTCAAGGTTTGAGATTCTGGACAACATTGATTTAGCGTCTACTATTTGAGATATGCAGTTACAAATGATAAAAAAGTGCAAATGAGGATGATGATGATGATGATGATGATAGACATCCATTAAGGCTTGGATGCATCAACGATGGATGAGCAGAGTATATGGTGCCTTGGAGCAAATTGATTATGGTAACAAGAAGGAGATGGTTGAATCAAAAAAGGGGGAAAATCATGCTTATGGACAAGTCATTAAATTATCTAATGAGGCTGTGGAAGCTAAACAGTAATAGTTAATGGAAGTTCAAGAAATAAACTGGTGATATTTGGTGTTGATGGAATGACAAGTTGCTTTGTTTGGCCTGTGTCTAAGATGAGGGATTCTAATGAAGCAAAATTTGAGCAATTAGGGATGGACTCTAGATCTGTCTGAGGGATACCCTGGAGTAATGAAAGTTACAAGTTTCCTTGAAAAGAGGGAAAAAAGATGAACAGAAAAATTGATGCTGCTTTTTCAACTTATTAATCATGAAGACTTTTAATATGAACAAAGCCAGGGAATACTGAATCCAAAGTATGATCTCATCATGCATCTGTGGTGATAAAAGATTTTGATTACTTAGAAGGAAAAGCAATATGTGGAGACAGAAGTGTTTTGACTCCTTGCTGCAAAGATTGGGGGAGAGGGTTGTTGATTTGTTCTTGAAAAACTTTTGTTTTACTAACTCGATTGATGTTGCTTCTGTCACTAATCTTATTAACTACCATATTCCTTGACATTATCTATATCTTTAGCTTGATAGTTTAAGGACAAGTTATATCTATTTTGATGTTATGGTTTGTTTATTCACCTTTTCTTTTGTAATTTCATGGTGGTAACTTCTTTTTCTGTTCTAATCTAGAACCCGCACCTGCTTATGTGCCGCTCTCCTTTCACTGTTGGTCAAAGCCGGCAATGCAATTTTCTGCTGAAAGATCCATTAGTCAGTACAGTTCTATGCAAATTGACTCATTTACAGGTACCATGTTGAATATGCTTGTACCCATTCATAATCTGTGCGCCAATTTTGCAAATTGAAACATTTTGACCACATTGTCATGGAAAAGGTCTGATGTGGACTCAAGTTGATGTCCGGATGAAATCTACCTCCATTAGAGGCACGATGCCCATCCATGGATATAAAACTGTGGTGTGTTATCTACCACAACTTCCCTAAGAGCACATGAAATGTATAGGCGCCTGCATTGACATTAAACCAACCATTTTTGAGAAGTTTATTCTGAAATCATAGTCTAATTTTATAATTTTTCTTTTTAATCTCCAAGAAGACACTGAAACAAAACTAATTATAATAATACAAAATCTACACAATTGACATTAATTTGAAAGCATTTTTTGGCTCAACTGTTCCACTCAATTCATATGCTCTCTAATTTACATTTTCCCTAAATCCAAAATCTAGGAGACTTATTGTCAAAAGTTTCCAACTTGTCTTAGATCAAAACCCATAATCCCTGAATTTTCCTAAAATTTAACCAGATTTGTTGATTCCCAAAATGCTGAGTAATTTCCCTTGTTGTCTTTGACCAGTCAACTCCAAAATGCAAAATTGTAATTCTGCTTTTCGTAAACTTAAGAATCCAAATTTCATTGTTCACAAATGGTGAATCTTGAAAGTTTAAGTTTCTCACTTTCTACAGGCCTCAAGTGAGCATCTTTTTCTTCACATCTTCATGAGCTTCTATCTTAAACATCACTAATATTTTAGTCTGTGGACATTGCAGCTCCTATAGGAGGAGAACATTGAGGGTTGCCCCAGGTTGTTTCTGGGTATGCCTGGGTCTAGCTTCTAGCCTGGGCCTACTTAAGGGACAACAAACTTTTTCACCGTAATGTGGTGAAGATATTTGCATTAGATAATCCCCCTAATATGTGTGGCTTACCAACATGGATTCTTCTTCTTCATCATCATTGCAGTCTTCTTCTTCTTTGTTTTTGACCATTTTCTTCTGGACAGCCTCAAGGTATTTCCTTGCTTAATGTCTCTGGGAACAAGGGTTTTGTCCAAGTAAATGGAAAGATATATCAGAAGAATTCTGAAATAACTCTTAAAGGTGGGGACGAGTTGGTGTTTACTTCATCTGGCAGCCATGCTTATGTATCCTTTGTAAGATCTGAGTTGTTTAATGCAGAAACTTTGTCATAACATGATACTTTTAATTGATTTTTATCCTGTCCTCTCCTCTTATAGGAAATGTGACTCCTTAACATATTTTCAGATTTTTCAGCAACTCACAAATGAGAGCTTGACTTTTCCAGCTGTGCCTTCAGTTAGTGTAAGCGGAAATGAAAGTGCACCTGTTGAAGGAATTAACTTTGAGACAAGATCACGTGACCCTACTGCAGTTGCAGGAGCATCAATATTAGCATCCCTGTCAAATCCTAGAAATGATCTGTCGGCTCTTCCATCAACGGATACGCAGAACAATGCAGATGCCCAACCAGAATTAGAACAGCCTTTGGCGCCTTCTGATCATGAAATGTTAGATGCTTGTAAGCCAGATCTCGACCTTAATGCTGATTGCCAAATTAGGAATGGTAGTTCTGAACAGAAAACGGGGGCTAGTGTTCCTTCTAGAGACAAAACTGCCATCCTCTCTTCTGATAAGGCTGCCAATGAGGCCTTAAACCTTGATGGTGTTGGCTTGAATGCATATCTACATGACGAAATCAGGTCCGGGAATAGTTATAAACTAAGATCACTACTGAAGGTGCTTGCTGGATTTTCTCCTTCTGACTCAGATGTGAATGGGAGATTCTCCAAAATTTTACATGAGCAAAGGGAACTCCTCAAGGATTTTGACTCATCAACTGTTTTGTGCTCCTCAGCAAGGCTGCAAGCTTTCAAGGACAGTTTGCAACAAGGCATTCTGAATGGCAGTGATATCCAAGTCTCCTTTGATAATTTTCCATACTATCTGAGGTGCAACCTGCTGTTTCCAAATAGCTTCTTGTGCATCAGATCATTTTTTGGGGTGCATAACCTGTTTTTCTAATCATTTTTGAAATGTCAACGAAATAAGAAAAGATAAAATTAGCAATGAAATAATTTAAGATAACCTAAAGGTAGAATCAATAGGGTAATAAAATGAGAGAAAGTAGACTTAGGTGGCTTGTCATGTGAAACAGAGACTAGAGATGGCACTAGTTAGGAGCAGTAAATTTATCAAAAATAGAAGGTTGTAAGAGAACTAGAGGAAGCTGAAAAAAAAACATGGCTAGAATTTATTATGAAAGATATGACAATGCTTAGACTTAATAAGAACATAACTCAAAGGCCAACAAGTATGGTGTAATAGAATCCATGTAACTGACCCCACATATGTTGGAAATAGCTATTCATGATGCTGATAAATATTGGTATTTCCTGTTATTTTGCTGGTATTGATTCTTGTGGTTCATAGCTCCACTATTATTTCGTCTTTGTTAGCTTCCATTCATCCTTAAACAAAGTGGTGCTCCTCATTCCGCATTTTCATATCTAATAACTCCAGTCTGTTAGTTCTATTTTTAAGTGGAGAAATACCATGCAGTATCACATTTTAATGCCACTTATCTAAATATTTTGTACCTTGACCACCCAACGATCCCCATGATAAAACGAGGATGCATGTAAATATCCTATACAATTTTCTCTTTAGTTTGATTGTCACATGAGGAACATATTACACTTTAGATCTACATTTCTGTACCTTTCAGCTAACTTGAATTCTATAGGCCGTATCTCTCTGCATTGATGAATTGTCTACCCAAGATATAAATCTTGCCATTTGTGGACAATTTTGGTAAGCAATATAATATATATTTTTTACTCATTGGTAATATTGCATATGTGCTCTGTTTTACTGAGATCCTTAGATTCAAATCAATTTTCAGTTTTTCATGCTTTGCATTGTGCTATACATTTTCTCATTAATCAAAGCTTGTTATCTACAAATAACACACACCAATACCTCATAAGCTGATTGATAATAAATGCAATGAAATCCTTACAGAAAAAAATAAAATATCAATTATGGGCTTTTCTTCTCTCATCTTTTCTTTTCTTCTTTTCTAGCAAACAGAGAAAACATCACATCAAATGATTTCAATTTTTTCAGCTCTTCCATGTAAATTTGTCTTTGCTCTTGTTCCTCCATATTAATGTTTGGACTTGCATTTGTGATAGAATATTTTCATGCTTTATTTCATGGATTGGCTATTTTGACAAGTACTGTTGATTTGGAAAGTTAATTCTTAAAGATTGCTAACCAGAGAAGCTATCTACCTAATGTTACGTGTATACGCATCTGGTGTGACTGCTGACATCTACCCATAGTCTCATATATTTTGTTTGCTAGGATTTTGCTATAAGCTTTAACTAATTTTGGGCATTCTATTTTCTTTTCATGAAAGTTTTGTTGATTCTTCACATTTCTAACATTTTTGTACTGTTACAGTGAGAATACAAGAAATGTATTGGTTTTGACTTTGTCCATACATTTGAAGCACATGGAATTTGCGAATTATTCACTGGAACTCCCTACTGTAAGCCCACGGATATTGTTATCAGGGCCTGCAGGTACTACTGCCACATTGGAGGTTTTTTTTTTCTGTCGCTTGAGTATAGGGTTCATTCTGATCTGTTATTTTCCCTGTTTTATACTGATGGGAACTATTTTATATTGAAACTTTTGGCAGGATCTGAAATCTACCAGGAAACCTTGGTAAAGGCACTTGCCAAACATTTTGATGTTAAAATGCTTGTAGTCGATTCTCTCTCTTTGCCAGGGGTAAGCTTCCTGAATTATCTATTTTCTGAAGATATGACTATACAATTTCTTGAAGCTCATGGTGAATGCTCTATTTAAATTTTTTTTATAGTTGCACATCATTCATTTGATTGATTGAAAGCCAATATAGAAGCTCTATTGTGCAAATGCAAGTTGACTTGTGAATGCTCCACTATGAATTTTTGTTATACTTTCTCATCATTTATTTGATTGAATGAAAGCCAATATAGTTGCATTATCTTGCAAATGCAAGTTGACTCATGTTTATATTAAACTCATAAGATATTTCAGGGACAGTCTTTGAAGGATTGGGATTACACAAAGGAAGGTCACAAGACGGAAAAAATGGGCGCTTTTGTTAAAGCCAGAGCTGGCTTGGCAGGGAGTCTAGCTCCAAGGAGACCGCCTTCTAGTATTGGAAATAACACTGCAAGCATGTCTTCATGTAACTCTCAATCTCTATCAAAGCAGGAGGCATTGGCATCATCATCGAAGGCATACACTTTCAGGACAGGTATGCTAGTTTTTTATCTACTTTTCTCATCCATAATTTGTCTTGTTTAATATTCTGGCTGCATCTTACTTCTATAACTTTATCTGTTACTTTGGTTCTGTCTTATCAGTGCTATTTTATTAACTATTGTTGGAACATGCATTCAGGTGATAGAGTAAGGTATGTGGGCTCAAGGCAGTCATCTGGGTATCCTTCTCTTCATGCTTCTTCAAGGTAAGTTTGCTGTTGCTACATATTATTATGGATTCTAATTAGGACAAAATTTCATATAATGGTAATATATAAGGGCGTACCGAGTGTATGAGGCTCCTGCCAATATGGGATTTGGGGAGGGTTATATGTCCGCAGCCATATATTCAGTTTTTAAAGAGGCTATTTCTGATACTCAAACCTGTACCACTAAGGATATGAGTGAGGAGCCTTATCGGTTCACCAGGCAATGCCCTCACAAAATTTCATAACATAGTGCTATAGAACTTTCTGTTGACCTACAAAGGGAATAATGGAAATTATAATTCAAAATGTGTGCGTGTGCATGTCCATGTCCATACATGCACATTATCATTGTCAAAGTGCATGCATATGCACTCATGTATGCACACATCATTGTCATCATCATCAAATCCTCTTTCGTCTAATTGGGATCAGGCACCTGAATCTTGTTATGCTGTTTACTCCCTCTTGCACCATATCCTGATGTTGAATCAGATGGGGAGAATTTAAAAGAAAGATGAAGTATTCTCTCAAGAGGGAGAAGAGGGGAATAAAAGCGAGAAGAAGGGAATAGGAGATGGGGGAGGAGGAGAAAGAAGAATTAGGCAAAAAAAGGGTACTAGGAGACTTGGGTAGCTTTCGGTAATCAGGACCAAAGCCTGAAAGCCACATCACAAACTATCTTATTTATAGAGACAAAAGACCCAAATGACAAATAAAACTTGAAGAAAGACATTATAAAATACTCCCTAAAACATGAATTACAAATAAACTCGAATAAATTATCCCAAATTAAATATGCAAAAAATGAATAAAACTCTAATATGTATGTTTGAGCCTAAAATGTGTGTACTCTCTCCATGGCACCTCAACCCAATTGCATTCCCTATCATATCCTTTGTAATTTCATATCAGCAAGTCCTTTCACCTACCTTGGTGCATGTTCTTTTGGCACTTCTAGATGACCCAGAAGATATGCCTGTTCTCACAGGAGTGGAATCTCTGCAAATTAGAGTTCTGGGAGGAAATCCTCCTGCATTCCCAAGAGTTTATGCCTCCCAGAGTTACTTCCCTCTGTTTTGCTGTGTTTTGCTTCTTTCATAATAATAAAATTATTGTGATCTTGACTTTATGAAAACCATCACCTTCAAAAAATGAATTGGAAAGGAAATTGAAGCTTGATGCCTGAAGTATGAGTGTTGTTATGTTTTGCCAACTGCTATGTGTGGTCTATGCTATTTGCAGGGGCCCTACTTATGGTAATCGAGGCAAAGTTGTCTTTGCTTTCGAAGACAATGGATTGCCTAAAGTTGCAGTTAGATTCGACAAAGCGATACCAGAAGGTAACAGTCTTGGAGGCCTTTGTGAAGGAGATCATGGTTTTTTTTGCACTGGTGATTCCCTTGACTAAGATATCCTTTCATTTTGAAAATGATAATTTCTTATTTCTTACTTTCACAGTTAAATTTGAATGAAATGTTGTTTGGGGGAAATCATAATTTCTCATTTTGTGCTTGATAGCTGATCTGCTGCGTCCAGATGGTTCTGGAGGTGATGATATTGGCAAACTGGCCACAAGTGAACTATTTGAGGTGTGCTCTATTCCTCCTATACCATTTGAGTATGAAGTGTTTTTCAAAATTTATGTTTATCCTTGTTATTTACATGCCTTGTGCTTCCCAGGTGGTTGCCAATGAAAGTAAAAATGGTCCATTGATATTGTTTATTAAAGACATAGACAAGTTTATGGCTGGAAATTCAGAGGCATTTGCAACTTTCAAGTGCAAACTTGAAAATCTACCAAAGGGTGTTGTTGTGATTGGCTCGCATGCTGCCATAGATAACCGCAAGGAGAAGGTAGAGGCATATGCTGTTCTGCTCTTTTTTAATTTTCTTTCAGATTGTTTTATTGGAATTCTCTGGTTAGTATCTGTTTGGCAATATCGGTTGTACCCTTTATGATGAATTCCATATTTGTTTCTGATCTTTGCAGTCACATCCTGGTGGGTTTCTATTTACAAAATTTGCAAGCAGCCAAACAGCACTTCTCGACTTTGCTTTCCCGGTATTCCAAATTTCTCTTTGTGACAATATCTAATTTTGATTGTGCAGTCCTTTAAAGTGTCTTTATACATTTCTACAGATTCTTTGGGATCACACTTATTACCATTTCTGCGTGTAGATGTTGTTCTTTTCTGGTCGGTCGGTCTTTTCTTATCTAACTGCATTCATAACTTTTTGGTAGGGGTGCAACTTGGGTAGGGTACCCACAAACCGAACCGGAACTGACCTTATTTTTTGCAGGTTCGGCTCCACCTTTATGACTTGAGGGTAGGGTCGGTTTCACCTTCTTGACCCACATGCATTTTTAGGGTAGGTTTGGTTCAAGGCATTGGGTACCCGAACCGAACTGACCAGCATGAATTATTAAAAAAAAAAAAACTAAAAGACTTAACAAGCTAACACAAGAGCAGCGTACACTACTTGGTTCTTCACTTGCTTTGCCAAAAAAACAAAAAGGAGATGAAGGGGTTAGCCAGATCCAAAGAGGTTAATGTTGTAAATTTTTGCATCTCTCCTTTGAACAAGTAAAACCCAGTTTGAGTTCATTTACTAGGTAACGGCTCTCGAGAATGCCAAATAGAACCTTTGGATCCTGTTGGGTTTTCTTGTACACTCCAATCCTGTTAAGCTCCTATAACTAAGTATTCTATCATCATAAAGCACCGAGAAGGGAATGACATCAGAATTATCCTTGAGTAACAATGCATGCATAGCATGTCACTCCAAACCAAATTGCATGTGGCCAGGGGAAAGTTTCAAAATCTTAAAAGAACATGTTGCATTAGCTCTAACCCTTTTAAATGAAATCTATATGATAAACAACTAAGAAGAAAACAGAAATTTTAGAGCAGTTCTATAATGGAACTATGGAAGAATCATCGCCTAAAGTTGCAACTTGTGAAACAAGCTCTAGCTAGAGTGCTTGGCGGCAATGAAATTCAATTAAACTAAGACTATACAATTAATTGATAATTCAATCAGATTTAATTTCTAAAGAACTGATACCGAACCGACTTGACTTGATTTTAAAAAAAGTAGCGTAGGTTCAACCTCAAACCGAACCGACCTAAATATAGGTTAGGGTAGGATTTTTATAAATAAGGTTAGGGTAGGATTTTTATAAATAAGGTTAGGGTAGGGTCAACGAATAACCAACCCAAACCGGACCGACTGTCTTTGTCAATCATCATCGTATAAGAGTTTACCCTAACCAATGGGTCAGAGAAGGATGATTGTGGCTATGCATTTCTTTTCCATCTCTAGACCATATCCTTTAATAAACTATTGGTCTCAAATCTTTACAAGCTACAATAGCACTTGAACTTAAGTGCCATTTGCTTACCCCTCGGAGCCATCAAATTGAATGGACCTTCTCTTTTAAATTGATGAATTTTTGGAATTTGTACCTCCATACCTCGCCAAAACTATATCAGCTAATATGCTATTTATGAATTCCCTTGTGTGCATTTGCTTATAATTCTAAGTCCCAAATCCATCTTACTTGCTCTTATTCATGTTTCAGATTGCTTCAACAATTCCCTATTAGATGTAGACATACAGTGCACACACATTGATGCAGGACAAGTATGAAGAAAGAAAAAAGAGGAAGAAATCTCTCAAGGGGATAAGAAGGGAAGAAAGGGGAAAAGCAGGGAAAAATTTAGGGAGAATTAGGGCAAGCAAATAAACAATGTATTTCAATTATAAAGTTTTATCAACTTTAATATAAGTTTATTTATAGACTGAAAACAAAACCCTAAAACATATGTAAAATATGCGTAACAAGTAAAATACCAAAAATACCCACTAAATCCCTAATCAAATAATCAACCCTAATTGTTACGGTTGCGCCTAAAATAAGTACGAATTGGGTGCATATCACGATCCCTATAAATTTTTCATTGCTTGAAAGAATGCTCCACTGGAGAGTTTCTCATGATGATACTAATCAAGTAGATCTGGGTCCAATGCCTAAAGTTCCTCTTCGGATATCTATGTAGTATCAGTGTCAGGCTTGTTTCTTGACTTCATAAGATACCTCTATGGTCTGTTTAAAGAAAAAGTAATGAGCTCATCTTGGATGATACTCTCAACCTGACCTATAGGTGTTAACTGTATTTGTGGTAGAACTAGAACAGAATCCAAAGCTGAAGAAACCCCTTGGTTTGGTATCCTTGCAGATAAAAGAGGAGGCTCGAAGGTGTGCATTTGTAAGGAAACAAATCCTCCACATCGAAAGTTAAACTAATCCCTAAATCTAGAGGCAAGTCAAAAACATATGCATTTGATCTTAATTTTCATAAAATACAAAAAGGACTATTGGCTTGTGCATGCAACTTTTAAAAAGAATTTTTAAGAAATCTCTCAGGTTGCATACGAACCATAGCATAATCACTTTTATTAAACTCATGATGCTTATGGTATAAATCAGCAACAAGCTTATAAGTGTCATTACTTAGTGCAATTTTTCTTCGTATAATAGCATGAACATCATGAATGTGCTATGAAAATGTGTTCGCAGAAGTAGAAATACGAATATCAAGTGGTAAGGGTATAAGATTAATGGGAGCACGGGTAGCAAAACCTTGGACGACAATCTCAAATGGGGACTTTTCTGTGGATCTATTAACATAATTATTGTAGGCAAAGTCCGCAATGGACAAAACTGAATCCCAAGTGCCTAAGTGCTCGCCTACCAAACATCTAAATAAGTCTGCCAAACTTTGGTTAACAACCTCGGTTTGACCATCAGTTTATGGGTGAAAAGCAAAAGAAAATTTCAATTTAGTCTCAGAAAGTTTTCACAAAGTTTTCAAGAAATAGCTCACAAAACGGACATCCATATCAAATACAATAGTAGATGACAACCTATGTAGTCTAACAATCTAATTTGCCCAAGTCTCTAAATTCATTGAAAAGATTTGCAACTTTAGATAATTGAACAACAGACTCATCTATATAAACACTAGACTTAAACTTTCTTACCAACATCAACACTAAATCTGACACTCTACTCTCCTTTTCAAGTTTTTTTATAGCTAGAATATGCAAAGGTCTTTTCTCTGGGGATTCAATTAGAGAAAGTTTCTTTTGAGATTTTTCTCTCACTGATGGTTTGATTGATCTTAAAAAAATAGATTTTTCATTGTATTTGAAAGATATATATTCGATTTTCCATAATGTATAACATTCTTTTTAAATAACCAAAGATGATTAAGTAAAATGTGAGTCATAACCATTGGAAGAACATCACATCATATTTGGTCCTCATTATCTACAATTTTAAGTAGAACCAAACATCTTTCAAGGATGAGTAGTGTAGTTTTATTTACCCATGCCACTCTATATAGTTTAGGATGAGGCTCAAATTTCATTTTCATCCTGGCTATACCAGCCTTTGATTCAACATTTATAGCACTATTCCCATCAATAACAACCTTGCATATGGCGTTACCATGTATGAAAAATGCTAGTATGCTTTCAATCATCCTTAGAATTAGGAGTAGACAAAATGCATCTCATGAAATCAGCAACACAATCTATCTCCCTCATCATAATCCACAATTTTCTCAGGTTTTATTGTAAAAGTATGATTAGGATAATGTGATGCAATGTGACCCATGCCATGATATTTAAAACATTTAACTTAATTTTTTTTTTTGTGAAATTACCATCCCCAAGGACATGCCTACTGTTAGCTACCATATTTTGTTGTGGCTGACATGGGAAGTCTTGTAATTGAGCCCTGTTTTGTTGTCATGGTTCAGTCACGTGTGTTTTTCTAACATTTGGAAAACTTTCTAGATTCTCAACTGAAAATTTCTACCAAAACCTGCAGACTGAGGATGACCCCTAAGTGTACTCGGAGGAGGAAGAATACCTCAATATTGGTAGTGTAGTCTTATGGGATTTTGATTATGCCCATTAGGAGAAGTTTGGCCTACATGAGGTTCTGGAAAATTTGTCCTTGACTCATCAACATGACGATTGTCTAAATGTTTGAGTAAAGACGCTTCTAATTGCATTTGAAACTGGGACAAGGATGTAGCGAAGGACTTAGTGAAGTGGGCTTGTTCTAGGGATAAATTTTCACATTTTTAAGTTAAAGAATTATATTTTTCATTGAGATGATCACAAGTTTGAGATAATTTTACAACTGTACTTGCAAGTTTTCCATTGGTAACCATAATGGACTCAACATAAGCAAATGGATGATGCAATTCAAAACGCAAAGATGTATGTCACTACAATATAAAATTCACACTAAGTAATTAACTTAAATATGCTAAATAAGTCACCAAAGCAAACAAAATAAAAGAAGGGATCTTAACTTGACCAATAGTTAAAGGTTTAATTAAAGTTCAAGTAGAAGAAACGTACCCATTAAGAATCCCTAACGATCTTTCTCAAATACCTGTGTACCAAATTGCAATTTCTGAAACAAATGGGCTGCTAAAAATTTTGAAGATTTTTATTTTATTTGCAATTTCCAATACAGGTAGGGGCTGTTTGCAATTTCAGAAAATAGAGGAGATGGATTGTAAGTTCTGAAGGTAGGGGCTATTTTCCAAATTTTGAATTGGAGGGTTGTTTCTGAAAATTCTGAGTACAAGGCTGTTTTTGTAAATTTTCTGTAAGGGACTTAGTTTCAAAATATTAAAAGATAGGGGCTATTTTGAAAAATTCCAAAAGCCCAACAACAAACCCTACTGTCGTCTTCTCCCTAAGCATGCACGAAGCTGTAATGGAGGTGGGTTTCGAACCCACCTCCAAAAACCTTTAATAGAGACGAAAGGGGATGCCAGATTGGAGGTGGGGTGTTCTGATGTTGCTAGTAGAGGTTAGCGACGCTAGAGGAGTTGTCGGACATCGTTGGGGTCACTGGTTCCGCAGAAGACAACCTTTAGGGTTGTCAGAAACCCTTTTCCTCGCTACGGTGTTGCTGGTTCTGGTAGCTGAAGCTTCAAAAGAGATTTCTGACGCCTCTGGTGAAGATTCAAACTTATGGGCAGCTGGATTAGAGCTAGAAATTGTCGGAGATGGGGAAGAAAGCTTTAGCAGTTGGTTTCAACACCTTCTATGGAGGTTCCGATGTTTTGGGATGACGGAGCAGAGTTAGATGATGATTTCCGGAAGGGTTCTAACATGTCGTGGGTCACTGGAAACCAAAAGTGATCTTCTGATGGGTTTTGCAGGTGTTATAAATCTTCGAAAAATCGATGTTGCACGCGTCGGATTTGGGAGCTATGACCTTGACAATGGGTGTAGACTCTTCTTGCTAGCGAAGATGAAGCAGTAACTTGCGTGCACAGTAATCCTTCACGCAGAGTATTGTAGACGCGTGGAAGAAGGCGTTTACGGGCAGATTTTCAAGAAGAAAATCAAGGGAATAAGAAGAGAGATGTGAGATATTAATCCCAAGGTTTGCTCTGATATTAAATTGATCCATGACAGATATGAAGAAAAGAGAAGAAAGGGGAATAAACCTCTCAAGGGATAAGAAGGGAAGAGAGTGAAGAAGTAAAGAAGAATTTAGGGAGAATTAGGGCAAGCAAAGAAGCAATGTATTTCAATTATAAAGTGTTATCAACCCTAATACACGCTACCCTTTTTATAGAATGAAAACAAAATTGTAAAACATGCGTAAAATACGCGTAATAAGTAAAATAGCAAAATTATCCTCTAAACCCCTAATCAAATAAACAACCCTAATTGTTATGATTGCGCCTAAAATAAGTACGAATTGGGCGCACATTGTTTTAGTTAAATTGATGGTGAGAAGTATGATGGTTTAGTTAGATTTCATCCAACTGTTATAGTAGGCCAAACTGAAGAAGGTCATGGAGAGGTTTCTTTAACTATTTCATCAATGGGGAATGCGCCTCCAATGCAACACCACAAATTGTGTGGTGCCTGCCCTCATTGTCCATAATTTGATCCCCAGTTTAGATAACATGCATTCATCTGGAATGTACACTTTCCATGTTTGCTGTTTAGCTCGTGAGGTGAGAGAGTAGGCCTATCCTATGATGTATATGATGATAGGTTGTCTATGTGGGGTTGCCTTTGCTGTCAATCGTATATTTGCTAAACTTATCATCAATGAGTATCATCTGCTATGTGGTTCATGCTCTTGATGTGAATTGTCTGCTATATCTTACGTGGGTCCACTTTCAATTCCCCAATCCATCACAGGCAGCCAGCTTTTTAGTGACCATCCATTGGGTATGTTTCATTTGTGTGGGCCATGAATTTTGCAGGGCCCTCCGATGTTGAATGTTTGTCAGCTGGGTTATATCTTTGAGGCATGTTGCTGTTTTGAGTGGTTAACTTTCAATGTTGGCTAGACTCATTTTTTGCTTCAATCTTATTGTTGCTTTCATGCTGGGCTCACTTGCAATTTAGGCTAGTCACTTTTTTGCTTTGATATTGTTTATTATGAGTGATTTATTAAAGATTGAATTAGATCCTTAGTTGTGAGGAGCTTTGAATCATAAATCATAATTCTTAAAATCATAATCATGGGCGTGCACAATCGCATTTCACTTTAGCCTGGGAACACAGGATAGACCCACATCATTTGCCATTCAGAAGTTAGTGATAACAAAGCCATGACATGGTGAGATGACTAAAATTTAGTTTTGTAGCCAAGCACTTCAATGCCACAACGCAACTACTAAGGATCACATGCCAGTCCATGCCCATTAATCCAGGTCTGAAGGAGCAACACGGGTAGGTGGTCCTAAATACATAAATGATATTTTTCTCTTCATTACCTATATTTTCAATTATTATCTTCCTATCTATTTTAATTTTATTTACTTTATAACTGATGTCATTCTTTGTATTGCTGACATCATTTCCATTCCATTCCATTCCAATCAAATCCAGATTGTTGGTGGCCCTATGCATTTTTAAGGTTCCTTTGTTTTCTGGTTAGTGTTTCATCAGTCTCATGTTTACATGCGTCTATGCTTTATTTTTTTGGGAAGGATGGGTACTTTGTTGCTAAAATAAGATTCTGAACCACTTTCTGCTTCTAAAGTTGCTTTGTTTCTTTATTCGTTACTAATAACTATGAATTTGACTTTTCTTACCATTTTCCTTTTCGGCCCTGTTTGATGCCACATTTTTGGTCAGCATGGAATAGGTGTTTCATAATTCACAGAGAAGATGACCTGATGATATATTTCAAAATGATTAAATTTCTAATCTTGTTTGGAAGAATGGTCTCATGTTTTTCCCTGCTCATTTGCATTTAAAGGTGGGATACTTGATTGTTCTACCATTTACCAACCACCATACTACTATACATATTATTACCAGTCATTCAGCAACAGATCCCTCCACAGTTGTAAGAACTAGCCCATCATCATGCAATCCATCAAAAACACAAAACATTACCATAATCCAGCAGAAAGGGACAAACTATAACAAAATGTAAATGCTAATATTTTAACATGAATCAAATATCGGCACAAGTGGAGAAAATATGCATGAAATATGTGATAATACTTTTGCTGAAGACTATGAGAGGATTTTTTTAATAAAAACTCTGTAAAATTCCATCATAAATGGACAAGTTGAGATAAATCACAATTTTTCTCTTCTGAATTCTCGCTATTTTCACTTTTTCTTCGATCTTTTAAATTTGGATTGGGAAAATTTTTTGGGAAGGGATAGGTTTCTGGTGCATCTCGAGAGTGATTTTCCCCCTTTTCCTTTCACATTGTTTTAAATTGATTTTTAGTATAATAAATGAAATATTGTGTTATGAATCAGCATTATTGGCCAAAAGAAAGATCCACCTATAAGAGTCATCATTGAATTTGATATCTTTTTGGATCTTCAAATATCATCCTGTTCAATGTAATTTGTACAATTCATGGTATGATTGACAAATTTAAATTGCATTGACAACGATTGCCATGAGCGTGAAGCTGTTTTGAAATAGATTACAGGAAGTACAAGGGCTGCTTTTTTCTTAGGACAAATCTAGGGTTTTTGTGTGGCTTCCTGTTAGTAAAGATGCATGAATAAAGTGCCATACCGTTTTGTCTGTATTGTTCTTCTTGTATCTTTTCTTTATCTTTTTAGTGGCACAGAAAATGTGAACTTAAACTAAGCATCGCAAAATTATATGACTTAAAAAAGCTACATTTGCAGGATAACTTCAGTAGGCTACATGAGAGAAGCAAAGAAATGCCAAAGACAACAAAGCAGCTTACCAAACTCTTTCCAAATAAAGTGATGATACAAATGCCACAAGTATGTAAATCATGGCATTTTTACAGTGATGTTATTGCATTTATCTGTAAAACATTTTATAAATTTTGTTAAACTATGCCAGGATGAATCCCTTCTTTCAAATTGGAAACAACAGTTGGATCGTGATGTCGAAACTCTCAAGGCAAAGTCAAACATTATTAACATTCGTTCGGTGAGTCTTGGCTAATTGTTCTACCATGATATCATAATCAGTGCTTCAAGTACTAATAATTTTAGAGCTCATTTATTTCTTGAGGAATGCATGAGTAGCTATTCTTAATGCCTGTTGCTGTATATTCCAATCTAAAAAGAAGGCTATCCAGCTGACTGGATGAGGACTAGATGGATTTTTACATTGGCAATCTTTTCATCATCTTAGCCAGTAATTAGCAATATCTTATCATCTAATGGTGTTGGATACCTTGAGATGGTTCTAAAGAAAACAATATATCATATCTGTGATAAAAAAAGCTTATGGTAATTAATCTTTTTCTTCTAGTGAACTGTCTTTGATGAATTGTTTTCATTGGAAGCATGGGATGCTTTTAGTTTAGAAATTATCTTTAGGTGTCTTCGTCATCAATCATCATAAAGTCTAGGTATTTAGTGTTTTGGAACTTCTTTTTCCTGTTATAAAGCCATCTCTTTTGTATTACACATGCTAGGTCAGTCATGGTGTCTTTTAAAGTTTTTCTCTTGTTTTTTGAGGCACATGTTCAAATTAACTTTTTTACCCTTAAGACTTGGTAGTCATTAGTTTAGCGAGCTATTTTTTTTCTTTTGAAAAAAGAAGATGCAAATACCAGAGGGATTCATGCAGATATGTGGGAAAAGCTTATGATGATGATGAAGAGAGTGATGCTAATACAAGAAGACGAAAAGTGACAATAAAGACATTCAAAAAAGGAAATGGATAAGGATGGAGAAAGATGCTGAATGGACTAGGGTTGATTCAGCATATGGTCAAGAACTCCAGTCTAGAGTCTTAATCCCTTGAGAAAAGGTGACCTGAGGGCCATGGAAAACATCATTGTCTTTGATCAGAAAGCCTTGGCAAATTTCATGATCCTCTTTAATAATTCAGCTATCTGAAACCAATAATTTTTGAATGTATAGCTGAACCAATCATTTTATTGGAGTTGCTTTTGATGAATAAGGAGATGAATTTGTGCTGAGATTTTACATCTTAATTGACTATCTTGGGCATCTATGTTTTTTTTCCCAAAATTTGAATCCTCGTAAGGCTGGCCCTGAGATCTTCAATACTGAGAGGCATATCATAAAACGAATATTCTTTTAAGTTAGCTCTAAAATTCCATGAGTACTGGTTTATGGTTCATATCATTACTTACGTTTGGCAAATGAATGTATGGTGATTTATCAGAAAATTTGAGTAATCAGTAACATTTATGGGCATTTGTGGGCATTCCTGAAATAATTATATCTTGTTTCTCTTGCAAGCATGCATAACCTTTTATGTGGAAGAATTGATTTCAGATGGGAACTAACTTCAAACTGAAACTGATTAAATTGCTAGGATGCCAACATCAAGCAAAAAACTTAAGACCTGGTGTCCTATTGATTATGACCCCTTCCTTTTGAAAAGACTGTTAATGATTACAAATTGTTGATTATTCTTTCCTTCACAAGTTAATGAGCACTCAAATTAAACCTCCAATTGGCACGTAGATGAGAGTTTAATTTGGACAGGTGCCATTTGGTGCCCTATTGATTATGACCCCTGAAATCAATTTGGACAACTGAAACTGATTAAATTGCTAGGATGTCTACATCAAGCAAAAAACTTAAGACCTTTTGTGTATGCATTTATGATCGCTTCCTTTTGATAAGACTCCTGATGATTACAAATTGTTGATTATTCTTTCCTTTGCAAGCTAATGAGCACTCAAATTAAAATTCCCAATTGGAGCCTAGTGGAGAGTTTAATTTGGACAGGTGCCATTTTGGGCAATTGATGCGGTCTAGCATTGTTATTGGTACTAGGCATTATTTTAGGAGGCTTTTGGAGCACCATTCTGTAAGCTTTGTTATCTTTGGAATTATAGTTTCCATGTAGATGAAATTTTGGTGCATTATGCTAGTATCTATTATTGCGTCTCACATGAATGTCAACTGAAGTTTTGTGTGTTAACAGGGTTCTTAACAGTGTTCTAGAGTCACACTAGTACTAGAGATATTATTTTCCTTCATTGTGTTTTTTTCATGGTATCTTGTTAACTTTTCTTTTTAATTTTTAACTTAACAATAATATTAATTAAGAATAAACTGATAGGTGAACAGAAATTCCTAGTGTCACTCGGCTGCTAAACTGGTACCTGACTTTTCACTTCAATGGCAAAATTAGTCCCAATTACAGAGTTAATGAGACTGATTACTGGAGTACATCAACTCCCTGCTACAAAACATATTTGCAGGTTGTTCCAAAATATTTCTTGACTTGGATAATAGCCTCATGTCTTTTTTACCTTTCATGATTCTGAGTGTTTGTTGTGACTCCATGATCATCAGTGAGATGTCAATTCCATGCATATATGCAGGACATCATGACTTCTTTTTCTTTTTCCCTCTATCCTTTCTCCACTATAAATGACTTTGTCACTTATGTTCTCAGGTCCTAAACCGCAATGGATTCGAATGCACCGACCTGGAGACACTATGCATAAAAGAGCAAACGCTATCAAATGAAAGTCGGTAGTATCTTTTGTTGGCATCTACATTTTCTGCTGCATGAAGTCTTCTATTTCTTGATTGTGTGGTCGGCCTTTTAGGTGTGGAGAAAGTAATTGGTTGGGCTCTGGGTCATCACCTTATGAATGCTACGGAGGTTGCAGCTGGCGATGCCAAAATTGTGCTTTCAAGTGACAGGTTATGGTGCTATACAAAAATATGTTTCCAAATACAAATAGTTGTTTTCTAGCTTGTTAACACTGTTCTTGATAAATACTGTGGCAGCATTAGGTATGGGCTCAACATTCTTCAGGCTATCCAGAATGAGTCTAATAGTCTAAAGAATTCACTTAAGGTGAATGAGACATTTTATCTTTTATTTTTGAAGTACACAATACCATTGAAGAGTAACAAGTCCGCATGTGTAGTTAGCTTGAAATATTTCTGCTTTAGTTATTGAGTTAATGTACTAATTATATTCAATGTGAATATTGACATTTGTTTTAGGATGTTGTTACTGAGAATGAATTTGAGAAGAGACTTTTGGCTGATGTTATCCCACCTAGTGATATTGGAGTCACCTTTGCTGACATTGGAGCCCTAGAAAATGTGAAAGAAACACTGAAGGAATTGGTGATGCTTCCTTTGCAGAGGCCTGAGTTATTTTGCAAAGGGCAATTGACAAAGGTACAAATGCCCTGATTCATTCTGAAATTATCTTATGATCTTGCTACACTTTTTCCAGCCCACAATCATTAACTGAAAACTTATTCAAATATAAGTGAGGCCCCTTGTTATGTGAGAATCTGGTGATCTATTTGGATTTTTATATGGATTTTGAGTTTTTGGGTTTCGTCTATGGATGACTCTTGTTATTGTTTTGGCTTTTGATGATAGTAATATTAAACCTTCAAGAAAACTTATCTGGATCAAGTTTTGGTTTTCTCTAAGTTCTTTTAAATTTCTCAGATGGCAGAGTAGGCAAATAACTAGAAAGGAGGCCTCCAAATCTAGCAGTAATAAAATGAGTTCAACGAGCTATTATCTGGCATGTAATTTAGATGACAATAGGAGTAAAAATTTTGTTTTTGGAATGTTTGTTGATTAGAGCCATGAAATTACTCTTTGATATATTGGTTTGATAAACCACGTGAACAGGCAGTTGATAAGGATATTGCACATAGAGTTTCAGAATGGGTAGAAGCAGCATAGATGTGCTTTGGTTGTTTTCTTAGTTCACAGGCCTCAATCAATCTGGGGAAAAATTCTATGGAACAAGCATAGCCTAAGATTTTGAAATGGATCAGTTACGACTCTGGAAAGGATGGAATTAGAAATGAAAGCTTTCAAGATGAAATTTTTGGGTGGCTGAAATAGACTACAAGATGTGAGACCTAACTTAGGTTGTTAGGTTGCATGTGATGGAGACCAAGGATTTTACTGTGAGTTCGTTGAAGTTGAAGGTCCCTTAAGAGGGAGAAGGAAGGTCCAAAAGCATAAGGGTGCATGTATGTAGAAAAGGACTTGGGGATACATGGCCTTTTTTTGTTGTTATTCTATAAAAGATTGGAATTGCATGGTATGGTTCAAGTTGACACCAATTAGTTGAGAAAAAGTGTAGACAATAATGATGAAGTGTTGTTTTATGTTTTTCTAAGGGCCATTTGGCCTAGCTGTCAAATTCCAGCTGTTGAGAAAAGCGCTTTTAGAAGTAGTGCTTTTGTAGAAAGTGCTCTAAGTAAGAAGCTGTTTAGTATGTGGCCTAATTATCTGAGAAGTGTTGTTAGTATTGTTTTGTGTGTTTGGCTTAAAAATCTTAAAGTGCTTTTGGATATTAAAATTACCAAAAAGGACATAGAAATACTATTCAATCTAACTTGTTTGATAGTAAAAATATATTTATATTATATATTTATTAATTAATAAATATTGTTAAATATATATATATATATATTCTATCATATATGAATTGCTTAAAATATCCTTTCATATATTTACAAAAATTATATTAATGTATATATTTTTTATGAACATATATAAATTTCTAATATTAAAAATAAAATGAGTATATGTACTATTTGTGATATATAAATATATAAGTACAATTTATATTCATATTATATATTATATTTTTATAAATATTTCAATTATATATTTATTAAAATATATAATAATATGTTATATTATCTCAAAAAAATATGATTATATAAAGTATCTTTTTTAATTTTATTTCATATATTTATATAATTTATATATTGCATATTTATATTTTATATATTTTATATTTAATTCTGTTAGGAAAGTATTGTGGCAAGTTGTATAAAGATGAATAAAAGAAAAAATTTGAAGGTTTTAAATTTAGAAGTGTCTGCATTAGAAAAAACAGAAATAAATAAATTCTTTCATAAGATTTTTCATTAAAAAAATTCAAAATAAATCAAGATTCTCTAAAATGCATTTATATGAATCCCATGTTAAAAGGGCATTTTTATATTCTATCTAAAGTTAGAAATCTAGATGGGTCTTATCCAAGATCGTAAAGAAAAAATATAAGAAGTTTAAAGATGAACAGTATAATATTATAAAAAAAATTATATTTGCATGTGCCTATCTTTTTAAAGGAGAAATATCATCCTAAAAATCTTGTTTACAAAATATTTTTATTTAAAAAGATCTTTTCTTTTTTAGTTATATAGGGCAAGTTTATATGCAAGGGATTTTTTCATGCTTGTAATTTAAGATTTAAAATGTAATGATATTTTGAAGATACTTATGATAAATTTCTGGCCTATAAAAAATGGAAAAGAGAATGTGTAAAAATTCTACTTTAATATCTGTTTCTCTGACACGACATTTTTTTTAGATGCATGAAGAATAAATTTGCCATACGCAAGGAATCTTAACTTATATATCTTGGTTTTTTGGTCAAAATATTTCCATGATGCGGTGCGTTAAAACAAAAGCAGCAAATCTGAGCTTCCCGCAAGCACAGCAAATTTGCATTTGTGGTGCAACAGAAGTGTGTTTATTTTTAAGCCAAACACTCCATGTTGAAAAGGGAAGCATATTCCATTCTGTGGAATCTCTTTCTACCCTCGAAAATGTGCAGCCAAACAGGCTTTAGCTCTCATTTTCATTTAATGGGATGCTAGTGATAGGATTTTTAATCCTAACTATGAAGAGTCAAAATGAGATTTTCAAATGAATCCAATTACAGCAGAGAGTTCCTTGGTATTGTCTTGTTACTCACACTTGTGCCACAATGCAGACTGTCCTTCCCATAGGAATGGGATCATGGATGAGTACAACTGTTTATATATGAAATGAAGTTAGGCATTTGGTTTCTGCTGTTTTCTTCTGGCATATGCAGAGACAAATTTTAAACAGTTTATGACTATATGAGTAAAATTTTATGTGCTTGAAAAATGAGCATGTGAATTTGGTAAAATCCATGGAATTTTATAAACATGGATGTTCCCTAGATTTGCATGTGGAATGTCTGTATCATTTTTATTAATCCAACTGAAACTCTATACATGTTGAGTGTTTCTTATTAAATATAAGAAGTTTGTTACAAGAAAATTCTATGGTTAGAGGTCTTTCACAAGCCTGTTGAAGAGAAAAGTATTCAAAGCATGTGGGATCCACATCATTTATGAATGAAATATGATCCACTGCATGTGTTTGACACGTGATGAAGTCTGGATCATCCATTGGTCGAATCATCATGTGAACCATATGATCGCAAATGGTGTTCAACTGCTCCAAAACCTTGAATCTCTCGTGATGGCTGACTTGATTATTTGATTTTTGGGGCCTTTTTTTTTCTCTCCTGTTTCTTCTTTTTGCTTTTAAGTTTTAATACTTCTGTGGAGCAACTGTGCAACTACTTGGTTTCTATACATACACCATGGTTGGTTTGCTGCCTCCACTTCGATGCATGAACAATTAGTTGATTGCTCTCATGACACTTTTCAGAGCCTTTTTCAGATCTAGTGTTCATAACGATTTGGAATTGCCCAAAATCCATGGGATTGGGAAGGAGATGAATTTGAAAAATCTGTGAGATTTGGCAGCAAACCACTATGAAATAACAAACCAGTGATGGAAAATTAAAAATTCTTGGATTTCTCAAATCCCTTCTCCTGAAGGTGTTTGTTCTGTTGCATGTCATCCTTTAAATAATAATGTAGTTGCTGGTGTTTTCAGCCTTGCAAGGGGATACTACTCTTTGGTCCTCCAGGTACTGGGAAAACAATGCTGGCAAAAGCAGTTGCAACAGAGGCCGGTGCCAATTTTATCAACATATCAATGTCAAGCATTACATCCAAGGTATGGAGTGAATCATCATAGTCTCTCTTAATGTTTCCACATGTCTGGGCTTCAGCTTGCATCTGATTTATCTCACTCCATATCTTTCAGTGGTTTGGTGAAGGGGAGAAGTATGTCAAGGCAGTTTTTTCGCTAGCAAGTAAAATAGCTCCTAGCGTTGTGTTTGTTGACGAGGTTAGTTATTGAAACAATGGAATCAGAATAACTTTTTCTTGCTACCTAATTGTTCTTCTGCTAGAGAATCTCTAGGATTGCACTTGTGCCGTACTCTAGTCCACCCAGTGATTCTTGAACGCTGATTAAATTTCTCATGTTTTTCATTTTTATAGGTTGATAGCATGCTAGGAAAAAGAGAAAATCCTGGAGAACATGAAGCCATGCGCAAAATGAAAAATGAGTTTATGGTTAATTGGGATGGTCTCCGGACAAAAGATAAAGAACGTGTGTTGGTGCTTGCTGCCACCAACAGGCCTTTTGACCTTGATGAGGCTGTTATAAGAAGACTTCCTCGAAGGTGAACTTATAACCAGCTTGAAAGTTGCAAGTTGTAGCTTCATGTTTTTCTTTATTTAATTTTTTGTTGATCTGCTTGGAAGGAGGCTTGGCACTCCAGTTTTGAAAGATAAAAGATGCATGGACAAGCACATTGATGGTTTTGAAAATCCATTTCACATCACCTCACACGACAGTATCATATCTGCATTGATATGTTATTGGATACAAGATTGTATACAGTATATTAGGAAAAAAGGGATCTATTTGAGCCTGTATCCTGGTATATTATCTGATATTGTGTTTCAAATTTTGGAGAGTGCAGGAGGATTTCAACTTCTAAATGTTTTGCTCTGAAAATTCTATTATATGTGATGGTTTAGATTTCTTCACAGATATAAAAAGTTGCTTTAGTTTATTATTCTATAGACATGATAGTTTATCATTATTATTAATTTGTCAAATAAATTTTGCAGATTGATGGTGAACTTACCAGATGCACCAAACAGAGAAACCATTCTTAGTGTAATATTGGCTAAAGAAGATATGGCTCCTGATGTTGATTTGGAAGCCCTTGCAAATATGACTGATGGATATTCTGGAAGTGATTTGAAGGTTTTCATGCTACTTTATTTAATGTTGTTCATAATTATTGGTATCTATTGATTGAAATCTTGGTGTTTCGTCTTCCTCTTTGAGTTATAT
>JAYJMB010081328.1:35975-66729 GCA_036873735.1 Pouteria campechiana
GTTCATAATTATTGGTATCTATTGATTGAAATCTTGGTGTTTCGTCTTCCTCTTTGAGTTATATCTTTGAATTCTGATGGTCTTATATGCTCCAATCTTTTGGTTTCAGAACCTCTGTGTCACTGCCGCATACTGCCCTATAAGAAAAATTCTGGAGAAGGAAAAGAAGGTGTGTATTTGGTGCTTGTAAATGGTTATTTTCTTAGCTGTAAGTTCCCTATATGGGATTTCAAGTCCTCTAATGTTATTTTCTTCCAGAAGTTTAAACTGAAACTCCACCTAATATTTCCCATGATTAAATCCTCTGACAGGTCATTGGACAATTGTACTCATACCAAAGGCTAAACTTAAAAAAATAGTGATAAGTATGTTCTAGTTATGTAATGAAAGTTGTAACACGTTTTAAGTATAAAATTGAATTCAGTTTATTATTACAAATAGTGACTTATTGTTACAACTGGGAATGATCAAAATCGAATCACTCCATCGTAATACTTGGTTGCTGATTTTAAGGCACTGACCCTGTATGAAATTCTTCTCCTTGAGGTTGAAGACATCCTTCTTTCCCTCTGTCTAATTTAGATTTAAGTTTGTTTGGCAATAGGGAAAGTAATTGACGTAACATGTAACTAACTCGACAACTCTAATTTTTCCTCATTATTAGTTACATTTTTAATCATGACTCTCAATCTTTTCATCTGAAATGCTTGTTTATTTTTATCTATATTCATTATATTTTTAATCATTATCCTCTATTATATCACTTTATTTTCTCACTTAGCCAAATGCCAACTTTTCTTCATCTTTTTCGCCCCTTTTCTCAATTCCCAAATGGACACTCTGATCCTTAGTAGTGGCTTTGTTTTTCTCAGGTGAAGTTTATTTGGCAGTCTAAATTTTTATTATGCATTTGTTGCTCATTTTGCAGGAAAAAATTCTAGCATTAGCTGAGAACAGGCCACCCCCAACAACGCATGGAAGTGCAGATATCCGCCCTTTGAACATGGATGATTTCAGATACGCTCAAGAGCAGGTAATGTTTCTTATCATTTTTTGCACATTTTGAGAATTGTGTATGTTTCAGATGTCCCGTCTTTGGAAATACTTTTTGTTGTCTTGGTTATTCTGTGGCTATCACACTGAAACCGATGCACACAGGTCTGTCCAAGTGTATCATCCGAGTCAACAAATATGAGTGAACTTCTACAATGGAATGATCTATATGGAGAAGGTGGATCAAGGAAAAAGAGCGCACTGAGCTACTTCATGTAGCAGGTACCGGTCCGTACAACTCCATCCATCGCATTTCTTTTGTTTATTCTTCCTCTGTGGAGCCTGCCTTAAAAAGCAACTACAACCGATGGAAATTCCGTCATAGGTTGCCACCAATGGAGATTCCATCACAGGTTCCCATGTATCATATATGCAATTAAGATTTTACCTTTTTAGTATTTATCTAGGGGGGGGAAAGGTTGAGTTGTTTCATTGGCGGTTAGAGAAAAATCTATGTTTAACCAAGAGAGGCTTATTAGCACCTGTAATAGGGTTCTCTCTCCAGCTTGTTTGGGTTCCCATCAGTTTGTACATACAATTCAATTAATGAAATAAGCATCACAAAGTCTCTTCTTAATCCCCGCTCGTACGTACAAAATTTGATCCCATCTTCAAGTGCTTCAGAATCATTTTTTCTAGTTGCTGTCCATGTCAGCAAAACATTTCAAAGTGCAAACTAAACCCTGCCCACAGATCATGTAAATGTTGGCAACATTCGTACCTTCTTTGACTTCTTCATGGAGATTTGCCAAGCCGAAGTCTCTATATTGCGTACACATAAGAACTAATAATGTCAAGCTCACGGTGTGCCCTGCACACATTGGCACAAAAAAAAATAAAAAAAAATAAATACTAGATGTCGGTGGCAGCGACTGGTTGGTGCTGCATGCTCAGGCTGACTCTTTTTGCGCGTCCTAACGAAGTCTCCTCTCAGACAGCATGTGACATCGTGTAATCCTATCTTGAATTTGCTTGGTTTCAAACCTTATATTGTTTTCTGTTTTTGTGTGCAAACCCATAAGATTGGTGGCCGCTGGTATCTGTTCTATCTTGTAGCTAACAATTTGATGACATTTTACTTTTGAATGTGAAATTTATTATTTCAAAGAAGTGTTAGCCACGGAATGTGTTTAAAGGCCTAAAGCATATCTGAAAAATTTTAAGAGATGAGTTTGCAAATGCTTGGCTGAAAGCCCCATCATGGCAATGCACCAAAAATGTAGGGTTGACGTGGAATGTCCGTGGCGTATCTCTTGGATCGGTGTAATTTTACTGAATTCTGCCATAGTCCTCTTCAGTCTTTGAGCAGTGCAGCTAATCGCAGCGAGATTTGAGTCTTTTCTTCATACCCAGACAGCAGTAGCCAGCTTGTATTGGTTGCCCCTGATATGAGTTGATCGAAGGATGTTGCGGGAAGCTTTTTTGTTGGGATTGGCTCCGAAATACCAATTCTTAATGGCACTGGAAGGTTCTGGAGCCTAAGAAATGCATCAAGTTGGTTATTTCCTTGAAATTGTAAGAGCAGCGAAGCCTTTATTCCTCCGCAAACGCTACTTCCCTGTCAGTAGGCAACTGACCTGGTTTGGGCAGGCAAATTTCCCTGGCACGACGGCTAAGGTAATGCCTGCCAAACTGTCCCTGGTGATACATCCCAAGTCAGACCCACCAACTGCGACGGTCTGGATTTGTCCTTTGCTCCTGCAGCATTTATCTGGATGTGAGGAAGAAAGGGAAGGCAGGAAGGTGTGAGAGAGGGCTGACCCAATTCAAGCTTTGGGAGGGTTCTAAGCTGCAGCTGCAACCTGACTGTTGTTTGGACAGAGTGGGTTCTTTTATTCATTCAGCAACAACAGAGAAAGATCCTGTCCAATTACAACAATTTCTTGGCCAAGCTCCTTAACCATACAAGTAACAAAACAAGCAATCGATCCAATTAAGTGGCAAGCCGAATGGACAGCAACAATGACTCAACTTGTTGATGCGCCCAAGACCCGGTTCTTGGCCTACCCAGACAAATTGTGTGGAGTGAACCTATCGCTATAGAATTCTCATTTTGGCGGTTGACGAATAGAGTTGATTGAGCAGAAGACCCAATCCATGTGATGAGAATGATTCTGCTGCAGTTATGCTACAAGGAAAACAGATTGGTGGTGGTGACAGTCATCAGGAAGTGTATTTTCATCCTCTAATTATTTATGTATATCCAAAAGGAATACAAACGATGGTAAATGCTCTAGTTCAAAAAAGGGAGAAATGGCCAAATTGCAAGTACTAAAAAATTTCATTGTCCACAATTTTCAAGTTGGATTCAAAATAAATTTCACTTTGAGAAACTTCTTATCCTATATATACAAGAAAATACCATAGCAATTTGGGGATGTCCCTTTCCGCAACTCACCATAACATCAAGTATTGTGATTCGGGTGGCACCTGTATTTCGAATTTAGCTCCTTGATCTCAAACAAGCTGCACAACAGCAGCCACTCGCAGTGCACCACCTTGGAGGAGATCAGGCAGCTCATCAAATAACAAAGCTGTTCGCCAACCCCATCCCTTGGGAGCTTTTGGCAGAAGAGTCCCTGGTTGTTTGAAGCTTCCAAACACCATAACTTCTCTTTTTGATGGACAAATTAACTGGATAAAAGAGGAACAGGATATGAATATTAGGCTATGAAATTTAGTACAAAATTCTTTTTGTGGAAACTGAACCATTCACAGCACACCATTTTAGTTAATGTAGCACAAAGGTTGGACACATGATGCAAAACAATCCGCAGGACCAAATAATAATCCAGTGGGTCATAGTCCATCCTAGAAAAACCTCAACAACCAAAAGAAAAATAACCATTAGATCACGGGCCTATAAATGACAGGCATTAGGATTAAGCTTGTCAGCATTGAGCATAAGCTCCTGTGTCTGGTCAACAAAACAGTCCATCATCAAAATTTTGCTTTGTTGCCTGTTGCCTGATCCTCTGGTGAATGGCTTAGAAAACCAGACTGTGGTACAAGTTCTACTTTTCTGCCCACCATAGTGCATTAAAGTATCATGCTGCCAAAGGTTAAAAGACAGCTTATGCATTTTTAAAGGAAGAAACTTGGATCAAAAGGCTATTACCTGATACCGAGCAGTAACCTTTTCCCTGGAATCAATGTACATATGTTCCTGCACAAAGAAGGTGACAAGAAGCATTCATGTGTGCATCTATGAATCACCATCCAGTTTTATGAGAAAAATCACCAACCTTCCTCAGGGAATCTGTCATCTCTGCCTTACGTCGATGGAGAAATAATCCTGAAATGCAAAATAAATACAAGTCAAAATGAAAAATTTCTTTTCTTGATTCAATCTCAAAAACAATGCTAACAGAATATTACCAAGAGTACGACGTCCTTGAGGATCTTCATCATTAAAAGCCTGAACGCTAACCTACAAACAAGAATGATTTTTTTGAATTCATTATAGGCTCTGTTTAGCTCCAATACAGCTCTGTAGTTAGTCATATGCGCCGACTATGTAAATTATGGGATTATTTGAAGTGTGTTAAACTGGGCTGCACATTTAGATGTGCTGTTCAGAAATAGGTCCCACCAATTCATCAAATATAAATGCTCAGAGATATAGATAAGTATTCCCAAATGAGTAAATGGCCTATTTTTAGACCAGATAGATAGTGGAGAACCTATAAGTGCATGTTTGGGGTTTCCACCATAAATGCCTGATCAGCACATGGCAGCATTTTCACTGAAGCTTAGCAGAATGGAAAAATAATCACTAGAACATTCCTGAAATGGAGGGAAAAAAGGGTCTACACTAAATACCTTCCATAATGAACCTGCATAAAATACTTCCGGAGAGTGCTTCACTTGGCCATCGGTGAGCCTGTGCACATCCTCAAATTCTACCCTGAAAAGTCAGCAGAGCAGTTTTTACTAAGTGAACAACTGTAAGGGAGAAAATAGAGGTGTTATTAACACCATAAGCACTAATTAACCCCTTCTTGAACCAAACATATATTCAGGCATGGTGCATGCCAGATAGACCAACAACCATCTAATTTAATCACGATCCTATATTCACTGTAACAAGTTACAAAAACCTTTGTGGATCTTAATCATTGAAGGAATAGGAAGCAGTGAGAGAGCTACTTGTCTATGTGAAACAGGATTCAAGGGATTGGGATTTGGCTATGAAATTCAAAGAGAAGCAACCATGGTGGGGAACAAACTTTACATGCAATGTCAGCCAAAAATCGTATTAAATAATTGGGTTACAAGAAAAAGTTTCAACAAATCTGCAGGAGAAGATTTTGACAAAAATCAGCACATGTTCTTTATTAACATGTTAAATCAAAGGATAAAAAAAGGTAAATCCCTATTGAAGGTTACTAGTCAGAGGAAGATTAACAGATTTCTGTGTAACCTTCATATACACTGATCAAACACAATCCAAAGCGCAACCACTGGGATCTAAGCAGAATAAATTGCAGGATCCTAACTACTAACGCATGGTTGTTTGTGTTTGAAGTTGGATGAATTATGAAACGGAAGACAAAACTTAGAAGCATACAAAACCTAAGAATTATTGAGGAATAATCTTAAATAAAATAACTTAGCTGGAACAAAAGATTTACACTTTGAATCCTTTTTATATTTGCATAAAGATTAACAAATTGAATCCCTATAACTTGAATTTGCCACAACCACTATTTATCAAAATATATAACATTAAAAAAATGCTCACAATTCACTCACCCAAAGCGAAAAGGAGGGAAGTGACGCAATGGTGTCTTCAAATCCAAGGAGATGGAAGAACCCTCACCATTATCCCAGTCTATTCCTAGAGGATGTTCCTGTGATTCTAGCATCTGGGCAGAAATACCACTAGAACTTGGACCGGGAACAGATGTACCAGGAAACCTGCTTTGCATTTCTCTTTCAGTTTGCTCAGCATGAACTGCAATCACATTGTTCCCTTGGCTAAGCCCAACCAAAGCTGTCAAGCCATCTCCTGATGTTTCTCCATGAAGATCAACCCTCGCTTCTGATTCATCATGTGCCAGGGACTGCTGGCAATTTCGGTTTCCTAGACTAAAAGGGACTCGGGAAAACACAAAACGTGTTGGAGGCCAAGCTGTGGCTGGTACAAATGTAGTTCCTCGCCCAATACCTGCAAGCCCATCAATCGGTCCTCTTACATGCACACGTACTGGCCGAAATAGGCCATTCCCTTCTCCTTGAGTGTCAGCAAGGTATATGCTTTCCATGTTGCCAGACGCACTGTTGCGCTCATGCTCTTGCCTGTAGTAACCAGTGGAAGGACCACTGTGTGAAAACCCATGCTGTTGTCTGCAGGGACATGCCAAGCTTGTAAGACAACAACTTTTGCAGGTATCAGCGCCTATTTCCTGAACTCTATGACTTAGAAGCATCTGCAAGGAAGGGAAACAGACACAAAGTTGAGATGCACATCAGCTCCTATTGATAGCAATGTGATATCATTACATATGCTCAGCAGCAACTAATAGGGCTGCAAGAGGAATTTACTTTCTAACCTGTAACCAGAGACCATCATTCACTGCTTTACAAGGAAAGCCCAGT
Source organism: Pouteria campechiana (assembly GCA_036873735.1). Taxonomy (NCBI): domain Eukaryota; kingdom Viridiplantae; phylum Streptophyta; class Magnoliopsida; order Ericales; family Sapotaceae; genus Pouteria; species Pouteria campechiana. Next base: position 42,630 of record JAYJMB010081328.1, read on the forward strand.
TCTTCCAGCTGCTTCCTGACATTTAGCAATGCCTCAAAAGACATGTTACAATACAGAAGAGAACCTCCTTCAAAAATGTTGATAAATGCATCATATTCTTCATCACGTACACCACAGTTTCCCTTGGCACAACTCTTTACCTGTCTTCTACCAACAACCCGCCCACCCCATGAAGGAGGCATGCTGCATCTTCCCCACTCATTAGAAATGACTTCGTTACAGGAAGAGGTGGTCATGGAAGTGCAGTCCCTAGATTGCTCCCCAGAAAGCCAGATGCCACTATTAAAATGGTAACAAGTATTTTCATCAGAGGATCTGCCCATCATATCTCCATTGCCTCCCATCCTATTTGCCTCAATGCTCTTTTGTGTTTCAGCATAAGCATCTGATGTTCTGATTGCATCTGAACTAGCAAATGAGTTATTTTGGGAAGCTGACTGTTCCATCCTGCAGGAATATTGTGGCCCAGAAACTGGCTGAGAGCATGTTTCTGGTTGAACTTGCAGTGGATTAGAATTGGAAGCAGCATTGTGAAAATCTACCACACAGTCTGCAAGCTCAACCAGAATATTATGAGCAGTTTTATGTCTATCAAGATTATCTTCCAAACTCATGCATCCAACTTCAGTTTCCATTCGCTGTTTGCTAGTGCTACCGTTCATAATGTTCTTTCCCTTAAATGCTGAAGAATCAGAATCCACAGCTGTTCCTGTCTTAGAACTTGGACTTGATTGCTCAGTTTGATCTTCCTTGAAAGAAGTACCTTTTGCTAGTAATGTGTACAAAGCCAGTTCAAACCTTTAAAAATGAAAACAAGAAAAGGAGAATGAAAAAATAAACTCAAATTCAAAGCAATTAAAGTGGAGAATCACGAAATCCAATAATTTGCAGCTAAACTCTCCCATACCGTTTTTCTTCGCTAGGCACCCATAATTCATCTGAGGTTAGAAGAGCATGCAGAGTGTGAGAAGAAAGTTTGGGAAGCACCTACTCACAATGCCAGAATAATCATGCATAAGCAAGAGAAGACACAGTATGATTCACAGAAATGCTAGTTTGTTTTTCTAAGGAGGGCTTTGCAAGAGGATAAGAGAGTTTATCATATGCAAGTCCAACATATGCAGTTATTGATTACCACGGTGCTTTGGGGTAGGATCCACAACTGAAAAGGACAGACCTAGCTTCCATGTTATTTATGATTAGGATCCATAGATGATTAGTATTTAGAGGCTAAATAATACAGACCTAGCAACCTTGTTGTTTGTGTGTAGGATTCATAGACGACCAGTTTTTAGAGGCTCATAATATCTTTTTAAAGCAAATTTTAATTGGGAAGAAGATTTGAATAAAGGGCAGTTTTGTTTTGTTTTCTTCCCAATCAGAAGGGCAGCCTGCATTAATCTTGACCATCGATCTATTATTTTTTGTACTTTCTGAATTTAGTGAGTTCATTTTCAAGGAAAAAGACAGTCCAAAGGCTTCCTTTGTGCAATGAGAATTCTATCCCAAAAGTTGAAGGTATTATTCCTGGCTTCCACACTTGTAATATGAAGGAATTATTCCTGGTTTCCATATTTAAAGGGTGAAGGAATTCATGGTATCCACACCTATTTCTACTATTTTTCTCAGACTAGCCTGGGGCTGCATGGAAGATCATTGCAATCTTCAAACCTGTCATTTACAAGATAGAAGTGATATTTGTTAATACCTCTCTCAACTCCATGGCACCACTTTGACATAAGTAGCCCCAACATGCGTTTCTAACTCGTTCTCCATGAATGCCATAATCCTGGCTCTCTGCGAATACCTGAATGACAAAGACAAACAATTAGAACTAAAACCAAAGGAAAGTCCCCAATAGAATCAGAAGAAATGGACCTGATATGCTAGAAAATTTGAAGTCCATAGTTCAGAAATGATGAAGTCTGTGCATATAGCACATAAATCCTGCAATCAGAAGGCACAGTACAGGAATAGTCGTAACAGCCTTTAAAGGGGAGGAATAAAAATAAAAGAAGCAAATTGAGTATTCTAATTCAAGGCCATGCCTGCGTTGTATCCATTACATACCTGAAGATCCAGAAAAGATGCAGCAGCAAGAACACGAAATGCATTGTTGTCACTTAGCTTAGGATGGTGTCCATAAAGATATGCAAGGGCCATTGCAATTGCCTCAATATTTACATTGTCATCATCAATGTGAAGGTTCAGCACTGGTGCACTGGCCTCTTTCCATGGCCCATGAAGCATGTTCCTGGCACGTAAATAATCCGTCAGCAAAAGTCTTGTATCAATTTCTCCTGGACAAGTATAATTTTACGTTCGACACGAAGGGTTCTAGTCATGAGGTTCTTTGGAAAGGCACAGCAAGATGGGATAAAGATTTTCTGAGCGCAAAGAAAGATACAAGCAATGTAAAAAAAAAAAAAAAAAAGGTTAGAACTGATTCCAGCCTTCCCCTCCTAGGACTATGTGCATGTGACCTATTTAAATTTGGGTATTAAGGTTGGCAATGCAGAAATTTGTTTTACAAAGACCTACAATCATGCGATAACAATACTTCTGGACTTCATCAGTAGCCCTCCTTGAGGTTCCTTTTAACACCTGTTTGAGTCTTAAATTTTATGCATTACATTGTGCAAATAGAAAATGTTGCTTCTGGGTACATGTTGTTATCTATGAACATTCGTTCCTTTAGTTGTGACAACCTCCCAGTAAGCATGTTTGTACTATGCTGCTTGTCTAGTCAACTAGGGAACTAGTTCCTACACAGAAAATTACAAATTCATGTAGAAAGAAAAAGATAAAATAAGGAAGAACAGCAAACAGACTATGGCTTGCTAAATCCTTGATGGGTTCAAACCTACACAGGCCCACAGGCTGATGTCCTGTGTTTTTTCTAGAAGCAAGACATTCATCACAATACTCCAGTAATGCAAACAGTTCAATAGGCAACTGTTGTAAAAAATGCATAATCCCAAAGTCCAATAGGTGGACTGTTTTCCAATGCGTTAACAATGCTGTTTCCCACAATCAATTACAGCAACCAAGAAGAAGAATATTGAGATCACAACTGGCATTCCACTGCAAGCTTAGTCAGAATCCATATCAAAACTGCTATCCAGTAAAATAAAATTTTGTTTCAACAACAATACCATGACGCGCAATTTTCTCCTTTTTGTGGATGCTCAATCAAATTGAATTCAATGATTCAGCTCCAGAACTGTGTGCAAGCAAAGCATTGCTAAACCCTAATGTGTCATACCCATAAGCAGTAGACTTCAACTGGGAATTCAGCTGCCATTGTCATTGGCAAGTAAGAACACCATTAATCTCAATCTTGTCATTTCCAACCATATCAAACCACCACCATCACCACTACCACCAAAATGAACCAAATGATAAATATATAAGCCATGCAGAAAAGCTAACCAGGTTAAACTGAAGTAATAAAGTCATCTTCTACCGATAAGTGGCTAAAGTTTTTGGTAACTTTACACTTGCAATAATCATCAGCATCGAATTTAAACTGGGATTTTGGGTGGGTGGATGGATGCCATTACATTCAGCAAATACCACTGCAGCAGACACTTCACCAATTCCCAACCCATCATAAACAAATAACAACCACAACCAAACATAACAGCCCACCACATTAGATTGCTTTTGGACCTTCAATCAAATCAAATTGCAACAATTCAGCTAAGATGAAATGCGCATCCAAATGCACCACCATCCCCAACTTCCAACTAAATGCAACTTATTTCGATTGCGCATCCGAACGCAACGATCGAGAAACCTGAAATAGGAGCTGCGAGAGAGGATGAGGCGGTGGAGACGGTAGGTGGCGCCCATTGCATGGACGACGATGTCGGAGAAAAGGCCGGAATTGAAGCCCTCAATCTGGATGTGGTCGCAGAGAGAGGAAAGATTGCAGTCTAGGTGGGCTCGCAGCTCGCCGCTGCTGCTGCTGCTGCGATCGTTGTCGGATTGCTGGGCCCGGGCGACGTGAAGCTTCCCATTGCCGCCGTAATCGTGGGGTTTAGGGTATTGGGATTCCATCGCCAACATTCCTGGGTGTTCTGCTTCCGTTTCTCAGAGAGAGAGAGAGAGAGAGAGAGAGAGAGAGAGAGAGGAGTTTTGATTGGGCAGTGGGGAGATAATTTTTAGTCCTGGGTAAGAGTCGGTCCAATTTGTGGGCCATTTAGGCCCACATGGGGAGCCTGAATTCTTAATAATCAAAATTAACAAGATTGAAGATAGATTGTCTAGTATTTAGTATTTATAGAGATACTTTATGAATATAAAATTTTAATAAGTGATATTTGGTGCTTATGCTAAACACAACTTATTTTTTAAATTTGTTTATTTTAAGCAAATAAGCTAGTAATAAGCCAAATCAAACAGCCTTGATCTAGGCTTTTGCAAAGATAAATTTTGAAAGTGAATTGACAATAACCCAAGTTTTTCACATTTAAGCTAGTCCGCCTATCAGATCTCAGCTCACTCGGCTTTGAAACAGGCTTGTTCCATCACAGTTGGGCCATGGGCCTGGCTTATGTTTTCCACAACTTGAGCATGACTTCCGGCTTAGTTCGCCTACAAGTTCCAACCACATGTTGAGGAAAGATCGATATTGCATGTGTTAAAAAAACCACCTTTTTGTAAAAGACGCCGAGAATACATTTGCAACCACTTTTGAACCATTGGGGGTTGCTAAAATTCCTCTCGGTGGGATCGAATGGAATAAAAATGTAATAAATAAGATAAAAATAACTGTAAATCTGCTTTCTCGGTTGATATGACTAGAGATTTTAATATTAGGCCAAACATGTTTCAAATTAATTGAAAGTGCTTTGTTTTCTACGAAATGCACGGCCAAACTGGCCCTAAATTCCTATTGAAAGATAAGAAAAAAAAAAAAAAAAAGGTTTTAAAAGTGCAATGTATTCTATTGCATACGCTTAGAAGTTGCTTTGATATTGCATATAGAAATGAACTAAAGTCAACCGCCATTGCTGATAGACACCTGTTGGACGGCTTCAAAGTAAAATATTAACTAGTCCTAATCTTCAATACACGTGTAGTTGATTACTGTTGCTTAGGAATCTTATGTTGTAGCTGTGACTTGGCAACAGTGATTGCATTATCTATAGTTTTTAATTCGAGTCATATGCCCCCACTATAAAAATTTTGGGTGTGATGAGCTTATCATCCAAGTTTTAATACGCAACACGATGACTTTTAAATATTTTGCAAGCGTATGAGCCACCACAGAACCAGAGCATCAAAACACTTTTGTTGGTGCAAGTAACGAGCATCTGAAGCCCAAGAAAGAGCACGTGTTTGGATGAAGGTTCCATTTGAAAAGGGTAATGTTCGCCATCTTATCTTTCTTTCGATTTTATATTATAATTACTTTTAATAATTTTTTTTTTTGTAATTGCTTGTATTTTCAATCATCACTCGTTACCTTGTCATTAAAAAGACTATACCTTTTCATTGAAAAGTTACATTCTCGCGCTCACCCGGCATGCTCTCCATCCTTATGCATTTTTCATCCATGATTCGACCGTTTATCCACTGTAATTCAGTTCAACTGATATATCAAATCAATGAATCATTTCCTCGGAGAAAATTGAGACACGGATAAGGTGTTGTACAAAAGAAATGCCTGGTCCAAATTCATTGTACGCATGCAACACACATGATAAGTAGATGCGTACAATGAATTTTGGTGTGAGTTCTCCTTTAATTACTCATAGGGTAGGCTCGAATAGGCCTGTCCAACCCAAATCGAAAATTCGGGTAGGTTTAATTTCAGGGTTTGGGTGCTCAGAACCCACCCAACCCACTTATGGTATTCCAAAAATATATACATGAATTGAGATCTTGAATTCGGATTTAAATTTGGATATAAATTAACTTCTAGTGTTTATCAACCTTTTAGGAATTGTAATCTTTTATAGTCGAAACTTAGCAATTTTGATTTTTAGTCGGTCCTCTTATTCAAATATTTTTACTCATTATATTTTTTTATAGTATTAAAATTTAGCAAATTTTTAATAGTTGTAAAATAATATCAGTAGACCTTGAATTAACTTATTTTGACATGCAACCGAAACCGACCCAACTTTAAAATAAGTAAGATAGGGTTCCATAAGATAGGATAAGATTTCTAGAAATAGGACTAGATAGGGCTAACACATGGATCCAGGTGGGCTATTTCTGTTAATCCTAAGGTAAGCTTTAAGCCTATGTATCGCAGTAATTTGGTCATCTGAGCATAACTGTTCCATATGGAAATAAGTTGTGTTGAAGTTTAATCGGTTTGCTTATTGACCTAAAAACAATTACATCTATTAAGATCGAATCAGATTAGGTGTAGCAAAGTTGGATGGTCCAGCGTGTCAGGTTAAGTTTAGATTGAGCCTTAACTAACCGAACGGAACTTGCTCAATTTGTATCCAGTGTTATTAGAACTGGACTGGACCTGTTGGTTCCACTGGAACCAGTTAGTTGACCGGTCCGGTCAGGTCTAGCTCAGTTTAGTTTAACAGTAGATTTATTTAATTTTAATATTATTAATAGAATAAAATGACAAACTCAAGTAGGACAATATTATACAAAAGATCTCTACATTTAAATTAATATTTACAATTTAGACTTTTTAAAATTAAAATTTATTATTTTTTCAATTATTTCAAAAAAAATAAAAAAATCGGTTCACTTGGTTGAACTGGCTTGTCAAACTGGTTGGACCACCCCACCGGTCCTGGATAACATTGGTTGTTCAGATTAATCAGACAGGCCTCTTTTTGGGTTTTGGCACACCTATATATGCTGGGCCCACACAGTAGGTCAACACCTACGCATGTGACAAGTCTCTGCTGTTATGGCGAAATGTCGCATCATTTGGGTACACATCAAACACAAATGCTTGTTTTTAATCTATAAAACCACCTTAAGTTACAACACACAATGAAACGATTTCGGGATTAGAAAGATGATGTGATCTTTTTTAATTCTCCGGCCTGCTTTTCAGAAGTTGACTTCTCTTCCACCATCTCAACAGCCGGAGAATTAATAAAAGATATAACTATTTTATTTTTATGTACTTTATTTTTAATAATTATCTTTTATTCTATCACATTATTTTTACTTTTTTTCCTTATTTTTTTTATCTTCCTTATTTTTTTTTCCTCATTCCACGATTTGAGAGAAACTGATTGGACTCCCAATCCTCATAGCTCTAAACCTGGTAATCCTTAATTACATATTGCTAATGGAAGGATCCAACCAAATGACAACCAGAAGAAATGAATAGCTTGACATAAAAAAGGCAACAAATCTCCAGCTACAGAGGTGAGTGAGATTTTTCAGCTATGACTCCCCATCAGCACCCGTGATATTGGCCGTTTGGATTGGGAAGACGTGACACGTACACCTGCAAAAATGGGCATACTTAGCTGTTGAAATAATGTGCCACATCGGTTTCGGGTGTAAGGAATAGAAAATTACTAGCTTTGAGGGTGACTGGTCCTTTCACATGGCATTGGCCCAGAACCGTCCACGTCTCCGAAATTTGTCTTGTATTTTGGATGAGTGCCACATTTGAAATGATTCTGATTATTAATCCCACCACTCCATTCACCTGTCAAATGGAACCCAAAAATAAGGGGGAAGAAGAAATAAGCCTACCAAATAAATGGGAGAAAAGATAAGATGGATGATATTCTAATGTTCGATTTCAGTTATGCTACATATACAGATGTGTCAGACATTTGGCACTTACGTTTCAAGAGTCAGCCGCCATCTTTTAATGCTGCAGAACTAACGATGGAATCTAGCATGACTCAAACAAGCAGGCGTCATCTGAACCGGAAAAGCTAGCTGGCTCCAGTGATCAGGCGGTCCAAATTGGGAATGTGTAACAATTTTCATTTATCTTTGGATTTTGTGGCCAACTGGCATTTTGCATAAGTTGGCCTTCATGGAAACATCTTACTAATACAAGATAAACAATTGCATTCTCCTTTAAATTACGTCCACCTCATTGGCTAAAAAAGTCCGCCATCAAGCTTACGCAAAATGGCCAACCTGAGGTATGCACACATCATCTGAACCATGAAAGTGGAGGTCTACCTTCACCAACATTTGTTACAAAAATAAAGTCGCTGCCCCACTCTGTTATTCTCACTAATAGCTAGATTACACAATTAAAATTGAACTGTCCACTGGATGACCGAGATGTGCTGATTTTGGGTCCGAGTCAGGACTGCCTGGACTCCAGATGGCTATTTACATATCAAACCTACCCACCAAAGCATGGCTTTTGGTTTTAAAACTCATTCATTTGCACATGTGATTTTAGTGGGTTTTAACATCATTTTAAATGTTGGCAGTCAACTAGGATCTTTGGCAATGATCGTTGGCATTCAAGGACTGCATTAGCCCGCCCCCATGATGAATCAAGTGCATATCATGCAAACATTAGTAGGCCTCAAAGAATCCGATAAAAATATGTTAAAAGGATTTTTGCATCTTAAATGGACAACTTACTAATTTTTGCATCAAATGGCGTCATAGGTCATTGGTAGACGAAGGGAAAAGAGAACCGGCACTAGGCCAATGTTGCTGGATATGTCACGAATCAATATAATTGGAACTGAAGATAAGTTAAATGAATTTTTGGACGTTTAATTAACATATCAGCCTCACGAAAGCAACTGGAGATTGAAAGAGAGCTTGATCGTCAAACATGGTGGGGCTAATTAGCTTCCTTCAACGTATTCAACGCATATAAGAGGGAAGTCTGGTAGCGACAATTCATTTATTTCCAAGCTGTTACGTAGCTGGCATTTGTTGGAAGGCTGGGATGTGGGGCGTTGAAATCCTCTCCATAGAAACCATGAAACCATCCCGTCCATCTCCTCATCTTAGCACGGTAAAGTTCTCCTTGCTGGACGAGCAGGCCCCTCGCATGTACGTCCGCCTGGTTTTCTTCTACTTCGCCTCCGACGGCGGCACCCAAGCTGAAAAGTCTCAACGCCTCAAGACATCTCTGTCAGAAACCTTAACCCGCTTCTACCCACTAGCCGGAAGGATCCATGGAAACAGCTACATCGAGTGCAATGACTTGGGGGTCGATTTCGTGGAAGCCCGAGTCGAAGGTCAGCTCCCGGAATTCCTGAGGAGTCCCAAAATCGAGGAATCTGTCTCTAGATTCCTCCCATGCGATGCCAGCTGCGCTATTTCAGGCAGGGATGTTCTCCTGGCTATCCAGGCCACCTTCTTCGACTGCGGTGGAATGGCAATCGGCGTAGGAATTTCTCACAAGATCTCTGATGGGGCTTCCTTCAGCACCTTCATCAATGGCTGGGCCGCCACATCTCGTGGGAGCAGCGAAATCGTGACACCCACGTTCGATTCAGCTGCCCACTTCCCACCGCACGAACTGCCGCAGCAAGAGCCAGAGGATGTCGTCGTAGGCGAAGATAATCTGGTGACGAAGAGGTTCACATTCGATGCATCTAAGATCGCCGCCTTGAGAGCTGCAAAGATCAATGACAGGAAAAGGGAATGCCCCACTCGGGTGGAGGCAGTGTCGGTGCTCATCTGGCGCTGCATGATGCGATCGAGGGGGGGAAAGGCGTCTGCTCGGGCGTCCGTGGCATTGCAAGCAGTCAATCTACGTAGCAGGATGGCTCCACCATTGTCAGAACATTCGTTTGGTAATCTGTTGTCAGGTGCACTTACAGCAGTAGAAGCTGCAGATTGCGAGGGAGATATGCAGCGCGATCTAGAAAAACAGATGAGAGATGCGATAGAGGAAGCGGGTGGCCATCACATCAGAAGATTGCAGGGCCCAGAGGGGCCTCAGGTGTCTCCTGGGGCCTTTAAAGCTTTTGGGGAGAAGTATTCTCAATGTGGCTATGATCTTTGCATCTTCAGTAGCTGGTGTAGGTTTCCTCTGTATGAGGCTGACTTTGGCTGGGGAAGGCCTGCTTGGGTGAGTCAAGCAAACCTGAAAATGAAGAATGGTATTGTTCTGATGGGGACCAGATCGGGTGATGGAATGGAAGCTTGGGTTTGCTTGGACAAGGAAGAGATGGCCCGCTTTGAAAACGATCAAGAGCTTCTTTCGTTTGCATCCATTCCATCTCCATAGACACATGTCATTCAACACCCATCACAGCATAATTTGGATAGAAACATTATCAATTGTCGTTGTACTTTAGAACCAAGTGCATTGAGGTTTTACTCACTCTCTTTATATGTTTATATTCTCTCTGTATTGTATAATGATTACAGCTGCTGAAATGGGTATTTGGGTGTAATTTTCTAAAATTTTCTCATCTTTTCTGTATCTCTTCCTATGCATATATGGAAAATTGGAGGAGTCAATGCAAAGAAAATGAATTAAATTCCAATACAAACATACACTAGATTTGATGCTATATAGCAGGAAGATGCAATGTAATTAGTATGTGACGATTTCGATAGTTCATGGAGAAATAGAATCAAACATGAACAGCACTTTCTAGATGTTTGGGAATGAGTCGGAGATACGTTAGCTTCATATGGCATTTTGTCTTACTCTAGTCGAATCTGGATTCTAGAATGTGCTTGTGGACATAGATAGGATGGAGATAATTCGAGAAAGATTTCGTAAAGATACCACTGATATGGAGTTGCCATTGACTTTTTTACTAAAAGGTCTGAAAAACAATATATTGCATTGGTCATAACTTTGATATGATGGGAAGGTGTTAAGCATCAATAACACCCATGAAAATATGGTCTCAAATCAATTCGCTATAAATTCTTCATAGGAAATGCAAAATGCTATATGCAAAAAATTAAACAAAAATTAATACACAATTATTATGTTGTTTCCTAATAAAATAAAAGAAATAGAGAAACTCACATTGAGGATATTGACAAGCATGGCAGAACCACAACAGTCACTAGAGAACTCTAGAAGCATTAAAAAAACTCTTGAAATAACTACTTTCCTCTCTAGCTCTAATTTCTTTCTAATTTTGTGTGTTTTCTAAAGAGGTGAAAGGTCCTATTTATAATTGTTTTTAGGCCGGTATTTCTTATAATTTATAAGAAAATCATGGTCAAATAATTAGTTTAATGATAAGATAAAGATAAGGATAGAGATAATGATGAGATTTTTAAATTCATCTCAAATTAATTTTTTTCTTAAATTATTTTTTTCTGATTTTTTAATAACTCAATAAGAAATATTTTACTTGTTAAGGCTTAGGTTTTCTATAGGGAAGATTAAGGGTTTGAAGTCCTTGTCTATAATATTTTATTATTTTACTTAATTATTTCTCTTTTTTTTTTTTTGGATTTGGGCTTTAACCTATTGGGTTTGGGCTAGGCTCCTAAATTAGACTAATGGGTTTTAAATTGAGTTGGACTAAAATAATCTTTCAAGAGTTTCGTCAATGTTTGACTCGTCAAATTGAGCTGTCAATAATGTCTCCGTGTAGACAAGGTTGCTTATCAACCACAGGCCAAAGGCCAAAGCTTTGAGACACTCCATGATTATCTCATTGGATTTTAACATTCAATCACTATGGATATAATTCGTAAATTACTCATCAATAAATCAATCATTGACCATCACCTTCTTTCTCTTTAAGCCTTACGGGATTTAGGTCATCCCCTACACATTTACGCCAACATTGGCACATTTCCTCCATCAATCAATTTCAAAATCTCAATTTCATCACATCGTATATGCCATCTAGATCTATATTAAATTCAATTCAATAATCATGATTTATCTCTCTTTTTGATCGAACTTGCCATAAAGATCTAATAATGCAAATGCAAAATCAAATCTTAATTTTATTATTGCATGGTCATCCGCTAAATGATATGAATTATCATCCAATATCTTGGACAATACATGCTTAAAAAATGTACATGCATGAATGAAACATAAATCAATACGCAAAATAAAAGATGAATAGATGGCCAAAATAATTCAAAAACTCGGCGCAAAGGCTCACCATCTCTTCTTCTGTGAGCTTCCTCCCTACCTCCTCAGGTAGCTCGAGGGTGAGGAGAGAATCGACTGAGGAAAACGCAAAGCTCTCCTCATCTTGACAATCCTCTTTCCGACCTCTGCGCGCTCTAATCAAGGGCGTCAGTAGTCGTTCCTGTTCGCCTCTTATTTGCAAGAGCCACTTCCACCGCTTGCGGAAAACAAACCTTCCCAACCTGGGCAGGTTGGCGAAGCCATTTAACCTCACAAAACTGGTTAGCATTCGCCGCTGCACTCGTTCAATTTCCTTCGCAGCACTCTCCTCCAACTTCTGACCGAAGCACATGAGCAAGAGCAAACAGAACATAGCGTGCTGGAAGATCTCCACCGCAACGACCGGCTCGCCATTTTCCTCATGGTGTTTGAGCCGCTGGATCAGAAGTTCGAGCACTCACTTCCGGCCCTCGGCAAAGGATTTCACCCGCGAAGGATGAAGGATTTCCGACGTGAGGTTGCCGCGGAGGAGAAGCCAGAGAGGCCCGTACGCGGCGGAGCTGATGTTGTGTTGATTGGCGCTGATGATCCGGCCGACCACATTCAGAGGTGGGCGGTCGGAGAATGCGGAGCCCTTTATTATGAGGGCCTCGCGGGCGTGAGAGCGATTGGTGATGAAGATGGCGGGGCCTGTGACGATGGGGCCGTACTTGGCTCGGAGCTCGCGGAGGATGGGCTCCAGTTCGAAGAGGGATCTGCTGAGCCATAGGATGTTGCCGAGCAAGGGAAGGGTGGGAGGCTCTGGCGGATTCTCCTCTCTTTTAACCTCTTAGGTGCTTCTCAACCAGAGCTTGTGTAGAAGCTAAGTTAGATTTGGTTCCAGACTTGGCTTCCTGTCTTCTTGAATAATTTTCCATTCTACCTACGGTTGCAAATTGTGTCGGTTATACTATATCAAGGTCAATCGAACCCTAACCTTACCTTATCACTAGAAATTTCAACCCAAACCTATTTGTAAATCGGGTTGGGTTAAGGTAAACCCAATCCTTACCCAAAGTTTTAAAATTCAATTAGCTTTGGGTTAACAATTTGGGTTTATATATTTTATACATATACATATACATTTTTACCTGTTTAAAATACTAACTAATTATAATAAATATACTTACACAGAATACATTTTGTTATATTAATCCTAAAACGATATAAAACAGATGTATAAGGATTAATGTATAAAAATGGGATGCTTAAGGTGATGTTGGCTTTTAAAGTAAAGAAGTTAGAATAGTGTTGGGTTTTTAAATTGTATCTCATTTAAAACAATGGGGGGTGGGTTTGCAATTTATTTGAAATAATAAGTAGTGGTTCAAATATTAGATGTATTTTTTTACAAAGTTATTGAAATGGTTTGGTCATGTTAGTCAAGTTATAACCATGTTAACCAACTCTAATCATATTTTTAAATTGGTTTATATCTTTTAACCTAACTTGACCTTAAGAGTCAAAAATTGTGTGTTAACCAATGTTATTAAAATTGGATTAGACCAGACGATTTGACCACCAATCGATTGAGGCACCAATTCGTTTAAGGATAGCATAAAAATGGACGAACCGAGTGAACTGGTTGGACCGGTTAAATAAAAAAAATAAAACAAAACAAAAAATGGCGAGACTCTCCTGCCCTTAATTAATTCATTACTCGATTGACCTTGTCGCGAGCTCACACACCACCGAAGACAGCCACTACATCGCAATTGGGATGGAGAATCCGGCAAAGGTGGTAAAGAAGGTAGAGTTGGGTTGGCAATGGGGTGCCAAAGGCGCAGTAGGTAGATGAACCAACAAAGATGAAGTAGAGATTGGTGTCTTAGGTGCTAGAGATTGGGATCATCTTCCATTCTGCCATCATCGACGTTACACTAGGGCTCTGGGCATGTTACAGAACAAGAGCATGATCTGATCGCTCGTTTTCGCTTTGTCATTTCATCAAATTTTTGAGGGAATGGGTCTTGGGGAATGCATTGCCAGGTACGTACATACCTATCCATCTCTTTTTTGATCAATTTTGTATCTGGTTTTCCGATCCAAACCTTTCATCTATTTGGGAACTCTATGGATAAGACATCCAACGATCAAATTGCGCTGGATTGTTCTTAATAGAAGCTAAGGCATCTTCATTTTTATAATCTGTATAAGCTATTTAGAAAAGTGGACGACTGCGATCCATCATAGGATTGTTTACTAAATTATGATCGTTGGTTGGGCTTCTGCTGTACTGCCGTAAAGATGACCAGTTGGGGATGGTTTTGGGGATCTTGGAACGGATGAGAAAGTGGATCCTTTCGGTTCGTAGTCTTCTTATCCTGCTCTTTTTAGCTTGCGGCTACTTTGCGAAAGGACAAGCATTTATTCACGGACATGTAGTCAAGTAAAAATATAACCTAAATATATTTGAATAATTTTTTATTCTAAGTTCCCAAGTTTTTTTTTATTTATGTTCGAATGTTGGATCTTTGAATAATTACGTAATTATATAATTAATCTTTGAATAATTATTATAATTTATTCTTTGTTGTCTTGCACTTTAGAATTATTGCTTCATGCATTATTTAAGTATTATATTTATAAAAAAATTATACTATTTGTATATTTTTAAAATTATTAAAATTTTATAGCATCGTAACTATATAATGATGACATCATGGTTTAAACTAGTTTAATTGAATAGTCCAACTAGTTCGAATTGAATAAGTTTACTGGCCAGTTTACTAATTCGGTTCTAATAACATTGGTCCTAATCCTACTTAAAATTTAGGTGGAGACTTTTCGAGTTTAGGTTAACTTAACCTAATTTGCACGACTAATTCTATCAATTCCCTCTTCATTTTTATTTGTATTCCTTTCACACCTCAACCCAGGTGCCTCTAGCTTCCAAGTGCCCCTCATCTTAAGCACCTTCATATTTTTAGTTATTACTATTATTTGTAAAATTTTGATTTATCAAGAAAAAAATCACCTAAGCAGTTTCAATGTTTGTATCATAGAATTGATCATATGGTCGTGATGAAAAGATAGGTTATTATAGGTTATTTTATTTTATTTTATTTCTTCTTTTTAATACCCTGAGGTTTCGGTATTGCCTAAGCATTGGTTGTCCACCGGCCAATCTGGCTTGATTATTGTTGCAAGCTATTGTTTTTTTGCTTGATTTTTTATGTATGATGAAACCTATACAAGGAAAATCATTGGGATTGTATTCGGTTTTCTTAAATTTTATCATTATTATATTATTTTTCTTACAATATTTAAATTCTAATTTTAAAAAAATATTATTTATATAAATTTAAATTTATAAAATGATTATTATATTATAATTATATAAAATTGATGTCACGGTTTAACCGGTTGGATTGGTTGAATACTTTCAGTTGCGCTGCGGCCCCGGTTTTAGTAAGCCTAACCTAGATTGGGCTCCACGTAAGCCTATTGCGCTCGAGCCCGTGACAACATTCATAGCAGCAAATGAATGGGCCCTCCAAAGTCTCTCTACTTTTCATTATGTCTCAACAGAAACGCTGCCTACGTTTGTTACATCTCCATGCGTCTACGATGGGCTGCATGTCACAGCCGCACTGGCAACATCCCAGATGCTAGCCATGCTAGGCACGTGACCTCTTGAGTAAGAAGACTGCACGCCCCTACCATGGGCAACTGAAACTTAGGTTTCGTTTGGTCGCACTTCTTAGAAACTAAATGGGCGTTAGGCTTCATTTGGCCGCGCGTCTTAGAACCTAAATGGCGTTATGGCAGGAAAGTACTTTGCTATTTCCGAGAAATTGTTTGGCTAGACATTTAAAAGTACTATTTGTGGCCTCAAACGCCGAGTTTTGATGTTCATCCATGGACTTCTGCTGGAGCACTTTTTCAAAAAGCGCTTAAATTATGCAGTATGGCTAAGCACGGCCAAACAGAGCCTTAGAAGCATGCTGATGTCTCAGAAAATAAATTCAATTAAAATAAATTTTCCAAGAGCCGTGTGGGTGACCGCGTAGTTGGTAAAAAAGAGGCCAGAGCAACGAGGACAAAATGATGCTGAAAGCTAATTTATTTAATCTCAGAGTCGAAATTTAGCTATTTAAATAAAAAGGTCAGAAAAGAGCTGGCTAGCTCTGTTTTTGTGACGATGACACTACAATCCCTATTGGCAATTCCTAAAAGCTAGCTAGCACTGTTTTTGTGCTGATTTTCTGAGAAGCTTGCTGGGCTAATTAACAATAAAAAAGACTCATAAAACTAACGATCAATCGACACACTGATGCAAGATTTTTCCTATTACTTCCAGTATCACATGCATGTAAAACCAACTACAGAAGGTAACCATTGCCAAGGATAAGAAGATGAAGACAAAGGAGCAATGGGCCTGCTACTGAAGCCTTTCCCTGCTCTTATTTTAATTCATCCTTTTGTTCTATTAACAATATTAAAATTAAAAAAATTACTATTGAACCAAATTAGGCTAGACAGGAACAAGCCAGTTCAACCAGCCGATCGGGTTTGTTTCTGATGACACTGCTTACATCTTATTTCAATGTCTAGTCTTTTAAGTACTTCACTTTCTACTTTCTATAAAAGGAGCAGATGGAAATTGCATAGCAATATTGGTTACCTTCTCCGTAAGATAATCTTTGCCTCCAAAGGATTCCTCATAACAACCGTAAATAAGGGCTTCTCAGACAAGTCAATCATTTCTGCCTCTTTCTTGGGCTTCGATTCGAACTTCCTCACCTCGGTTGTTCGAGATGGAGTACATAACCGCGGTTGCTAAGCAGCAGGGTTTTGACCCATCCTCCCTACCAAAATACACCGCATGGGTGAAGGACCAGGAAGAAAAAATCTGACAGCACACGTGAATTACTGTGTTTATTTTAATTAAAAAAATTAGATTACATTTTCTATCTTGAATTCTTCTTCACCATAAAAAATATTTAAATATACTTTATTTCTTTAATATAAGAAATATTTAAATTAAACATACGAGTGAGTCACCGTGAAGAAAATTAATTTGGAAGTGTATCTACAATTGAAATCATTTTGAAATCTTACGTGATCAATATTATGTTATATATCTCCAACGTGGTTGAATTCGGCTCGCCGTGTGGATGCCTTTGCCTTTAATGACTTGATTAAGATTTTTAATCAAGATTCAGTCGACTGTGCCTGTAGTGCCTTTAATTGTTTCATTGTCGACACCAACGTCGTTTAATTCGGCTCGCCATGTGGATGCCTTTGCCTTTAATGACTTGATTAAGATTTTTAATCAAGATTCAGCCGACTGTGCCTGTAGTGCCTTTAATTGTTTCATTGTCGACACCAACGTCGTTGAATTCGGCTCGTCATGTGGATGCCGTTTATGTGGTTTTGCGATTGTTGCCGGGACGAGTTTGGCATTTCACTGGTGAATGCCTTTGCCTTTAATGACTGATTAAGATTTTTCATCAAGATTCAACGACTGTGCCTGTAATGCCTTTAATTGTTTCATTGTCGATATCTAGACGATGAAGAGAACGTGTGTGAATCCATTTTACGCCAGGATTACGCACTGACATTAGCCCTCCCATTTAAAAGAAAATACAAGAGGTTTTTTCATAATAGGCGCTCTAACTTTTCTTAATTGCAAAATAAATTGTATTATTTCAGTATTTGCAAAATAAATTCTTCGAATTTCAACTCTTTGTAAAATAAACCCTACCATCAATAGTTTGTTGATGGCCGTGGATAGCAAGGTTTATTTTGCACAGAGTTAAAATTTATAGCCCATTTATGGGTTTCTTAGAAGTTGCTAAGAAAATTAGAAACATTAATCATTAATCATGTATGTGAATTACATACTAAAAATTGCTGAAATATTTATTTTCAAAAGAAATGGCCCATATGTTCTACCTATTATTTCTTTATAATTACTACACTTGTAAATTTTATAAATAATTTAGAGTGAGAAAAATATAATAAAAATAAAAATAAATACCTCACTGTTCTTTCTTTTTTCCTCTTCTTTTTATCTTTCTCAATCATTATCTTGTTCCTAACTTACATGTTTGTGCCATTAAAGATGTGTTGCGAAATATAACACAAAACAAGAATTGTGAAAAATAATTAAAAACTACCATGTGTGGATAAGAGGCTTGCAAAATAAGAATTATGAAAAAAAGAACTAACTGCCCATGTTAAGAATCTTAGCTAATCAAGTATATCTTAGGATAGTAAGTATAAGATATAAATCACTCATAAGATAAATGTGATATATTAATTTCATTGACATCACTTATAGTGCATATTTGTCCCGAAACTTTGTATTTGAAAGGGTTGAAGCAATTTTAGATAAATTTCAAATCTCAATAATGTTTATTTATTTTTTTCTGATTTGTGGGAATTGCCCACCCTCACTTATATTGACTCGCCACCAATGGAATGAATTGCATATACCAAAACCCTACCTGAACCCTTCTCTTCTACCACTTTGTCTTATCTCTGCAAATGGGATAAGAGAATTGCCATTATTCTCTCTTTCTCTCAATTTATTTTCACTTGGGTAAAAACAATATTTACAAATACTTATAATCTTTATATGTCCAATTTATGTTTAGAATAAGCAAAATAGATGGTAATTATTGTGCATATGGATGTTAAATGCATCTGCCATTTTGCAATGATTATAGTACAATTCCTAAAAATGGGCACGCAAAAAGGAAACAGCAGCGCCTGTAAAATTCCACCCTAGTATTCCTTACATGGCCGTGATGCAATGGACACCTTTTGATTTTGGATCCGAAGGCATGATGAGATAATATCAAATTCAAAAGGATGTGCTTACAAATGCTTATTTAGCTAGGATTACAATTATTAAATTAGTAATAGACTACAAAATTAAATTACGTATAAAAGAAAAAAAATATTGTGTACAACTACTTTCATATAATTTTAATTTTGTGGCTTGCCAAAATTTTAATCAAAGTCATATTTGCCTTATTAGTTAAACCAACATTTTTAAATACATTAATTGAATTAAATTTTATCCAATCATTCGTTAAAATCTAAAACAATAGGCTGGAGAAGAAGATGGAGATAAACAGGAAAGAGCATTGAGCCTGGTACTAAACGGCTCCCTCTTATATCATATATCAGTGTATGGTGTTTTAAGCAACCCACTTTCTACTTTCTAGAAAAGAAGCAGATGGAAATTGCGTAGAGATATTGCTTACCTTCTCCGTGAGATAACCCTAGCCTACAAAGGATTCTATATAACAACCATAAATACGGGCTTCTCAGACAAGTCAATCATTTCTGCATCTTTGTTGGGCTTGCATTCGAACTTCCTCACCAGATTAGCAATGAGATATTCAAGATGCAGCATTGCCAGACCAAGCCCAGGGCTATTAGGAAATATCATTATAATATATGTAACTGAGTTCATTAGTTGTCTTTCCTAAGCTAGTGTAGGTCAGATCCCACAATAGGTGGATCACGGATTCGTAGCCCTAAAAAGAGCAGTAATTGATTCCTGCATATGGTGATATATTCTGTACATTATTCTTTGATAAATCACATCGAAAGATAACCCAACCATCTTCCCCTGTTCTGTTTCTACACCATTTTTTACATGGTATCAGAGCATCTTTTCTGGTGCCTGATTATTGTCATATCATCCCTGCAAACACCATGTCAGACGAAAATCAAATACGATCAGAACAATCCCTTTCCAAATACTCAAACACCGGCAACAATAATCCTAGTATGGATTCATCAAACCCATACTTTGTTCATCATTTGGACCAACCTGGATATATGCTTGTTCCAACAAGGTTAAATGGAGTCAATTATCCATCATGGAGTGAAGCTATGATTCATGCTCTCATAGCCAAGAACAAAATTGGATTCATCAGTGGATCAATTCGACCGCCTTTACAAGCAGAACAGCCGACAGAATTTGCTCTATGTAATCAATGCAATAGTAAGATTTTATCGTGGCTAATTCACTTAGCTGAACCTGATCTAGCTAAAGAAGTAGTTCATGCAAAGACCGCTCAACAAGTCTAAGAGGATTTCAAAGATAAGTTTTCACAGAAAAATGCGCCGACAATCTATCAAATTCAGAAAACTCTAGCTCTCATAAGGTACCATGGAGGTTTCATCATACTTCACAAAGATCAAAGGTCTTCGGGACGAATTATAAACATTTCATCTATCGAAACGTAATAAGCCGAAAACCACCCGCCACACCTGAACCACTTTCCATACCAACTCCAAATGAATCTACTCCATCCTCATCACAACCTGAACCAAATGCACCAACCATAGCCACTTCGAATCTCAACACACCTCCCATTCCTCTTGTGCAACATTCCACTCGTCCTAAGCAACCTCCGGCATGGCATAAAGACTATGTGATGTCATCTTACGTCAATCATTCTACTTCGGGCTCAAATCCTACATCAAGTACCTGGTATCCTCTTCTCATTTTCTTTCATACTCTCGTATTTCTGCTGTCCACCGTGCCTTTCTACCTAACATTCCTAAATCTTATGCTCATGCTATCTTTGATCCACATTAGCAACAAGCCATGAATGCAGAATTGAAACCATTGCAGCAAAATAACACAAGGAGTCTCGTTCCTCTTCCCATTGGACATAAACCGATCTGATGCAAACGAGTTTACAAAATCAATTACAAGTCCAACGGTACCATTGAACGCAACAAAGCTTGTCTTGTTGCTAAAGGATACAATCAAGTTGAGGGAATCGATTATCAGGGAACATTCTCGCCTACTGCCAAACTCACTACACTTATTTGTCTTATGATTATTGCTATTGCACTAAATTGGTTCACACACCAAGTAGATGTCTAGAATGCTTTTCTTCATGGCAATTTGCATAAAGTCATATATATGGAGCCTCCACCTGGTCGTCGCCGATGGGAGAGAATATTGTATGTCGGCTTAACAAGTCCCTCTATGGGCCAAAATTGGCCTTAAGGAATTGGTTCTCTACCTTCTTAGATATCATTCAAAAGGCTGGCTACCAACAGTCAAAGATTGACTATTCACTCTTTACAAAGGCTCAAGATACTTCATTTACTGCAGTTCTCATCTATGTTGATGACATTCTTCTAACTGGCAATGATCTTCAAGAAGTCAAATGCCTCAAGGAAATTTTTCTCAAATGTTTTCGCATCAAAGATCTTGGAGAAATATTTTTTGGGAATTGAATTTTCCCATCCCAAGAAAAGTATCTTCATGTCTTCGAGAAAATATGTGCTGGACATTTTGCAAGATTCTGGACTTAAAGGTGCAAAACCCAGACAAATTTTTAGTGGAACAAAATTTGAAACTCACTCCCATAGATGGAACACTATTGAATGATCCAACTAAATATAGAAGATTGATTGGAAGACTAATTTATCTCACTATCACAAGACCAGATGTAGCCTATTCAGCTCGAACATTGAGTCAATTCATGCAAGAGGCTCGAAAACCACATTGGTATGTAGCCATACGAATCCTCATGTCAAGGGTCCTCGTAGTCAGGGCTTATTGTTGCCTTCCACCAACAGTCTTATATGAAAAGCCTTTTGTGATTTAGATTAGGGAGGTTGTCACACCACGAGGAGCCTAGTTACAAGAGATTGTATCTTCCTTGGGAATTCACTCATCTCATGGAAATCCAAGAAACAAACGAATGTTTCTAGATCATCAACAGAGGCCGAATACCAAGATATGGCAAACACATATTTGGAGCTGACTTGGTTGCGCTATATTTTACTAGACTTATGAGTTCCACAAATAACTCCTACACCATTATTCTGTGATAATCAGGTAGTTTTGTACATTGCAACTAACCACAATTTCTGAGTGTACAAAGCATATTGAAATAGATTACCATATTGTAACGACCCACCCCAGGATGGCAATGCCACGCTGATAGTATAGTGGATTTTTTCAAGATCTACCACACTTGAATGAATAAATGCACCACAACAAGGCACAAGCAGACAAATAGTGAAAAATGAATCAAAATATAAAATTCTTAATTCAGTCTATTACATCTTAAGCAAAATAAATCTTTAAGGCATGTCTAAATAAAACCATAAGTCTCATTAACATAAATGATAAGAATTAAATGATTTAAGTAAAATTTCTTTTTAGTAATCTTCTATTTCAGCCTTACTTTTCTTTGGATGGAATATCTGTAAGAGGAAATAAAAAGGGTGAGTATAAAACTCAGCAAAAAGAAATTAATCTTAGTACATGTGCTAACAATAAAATCTACACAAGTACTACATCTGGTATTACTCTTATTATTTTAATCTCTTAACCTAATTTTTTCTTTATCATCTATTGGGTATATAACTCTAAAAATCATCTAACCAATTTGATGGACTATCACCTCATGTCTAGGGAAGAAAAATCTCAACCCTTGGTAGTTGTCCAATCAAATTTTAAGATCTAACCATAATTTATAAAACCTAACCCATCCAATGTGTTCGAAAGGTCCAAAAACCCTGAAAACGACTATCTGATCATCAAAAACGGAGATCGAGAAGTCCCAAAATGAAAGGACAAAAATTCTGAAAAGTGTATCTTGATTAATCATCATCTGACTCGTGAATCGGGTCAATCTCTCTTGATTAATTATTATCTAACCCATGAATCACAAAGATTACATAGGAATAAATATCTCATGACAATTTGAGTGGACCAATCTAATTATATAAGGGATGAAATCTAAGCCCTTTAAATCTGTCCACATAAAATCTCATGATCTGGTCATATTTTAAGAAATCTGATCCGTTCATCGCATCCAGAACATTCAAAAATGTGAAAAACGACTATAAGATCCTTCAAATATGACATCTATGGATCCCAAAACATCACGTTCAATTCTGGTTGTCCATTCAAAATTTAGGGTTAGGGTTAGGGTTCCCCCCTTCTTCTTCCCCACGCACTCCCAGCAGCCTACTGCCGCCTACCGCTCCTGCCGCGCGTCGCCGCCAGCCACATAACCGTAGCCATCGCCGTTCTGTCTACTGACGACTCACGCCGCCGCCTGCCTTCGTCACTTTCGGCATCTCTGCTGCCAATGATCTGCGCCGTCTGATGGGTTTGGACACAACTCGTGCATTTCGGCCAGATTTAAATAACAAAACAAATCTTTTAAATCTCAAAAATCTATGGTCAACTGGTCAATGGTCAAAATTTCTACTCTTGCCACATTAGCATAAAAGACAAAAATTATTCATTAAATCTAATATGGGTTATTACATTCTCCCCCTCTTAAAACAAGTTTTGTCCCGAAACTTAACCCTTTACATGGAAAATAATTCTGGAAAGATTTTCTGCATGTCTTCTTCTGATTCACATGTGGCCTCAGTTTCACTATGATTGTTCCACTGAACCAGAACATGATGAATCATCTTTCCCTTCTTCTAAACTTCTCTCTCATTGAGAATTCGTAAGGGTTGTTCTTGATATATTAGATCCTTCTCTACGTGATATTGCTCTACACGTAGTACATGGGTTGAATCTAAAACATATTTCTTTAGCTGAGAGATATGAAATATATCATGTACTCCAGCTAATGATGATGGTAATGCTAACCAATAGGCTGTTCCAACGATGTTCTCTAGAATCTCAAAGGGTCCAATATATCTAGGATTTAATTTTCCTTTGACCCCAAATCTGGTAAGACCACATGTGGGTGAAATCTTCACGAACACATGTTCTCCAACATCAAATTGAAGATCTCTACGTTTCCCATTTGCATATTTCTTTTGTCTATCTTGAGCAATTGCAAGACGTTCTCTGATCACTCGAATCACTTCTGCGGCCTGTTGGATCATCTCAGGCGCTAACAATCTTCGTTCACCAACTTCATCCAAGAACATTGGTGTACGACATCTTTTCCCATATAGTGCTTCAAACAGGGTCATTCCGATGCTTGCTTGATAACTATTGTTATAAGCGAACTCTGTCATCGGTAGGTGTTTATCTCATGCTCCTCCAAAATCTAGAGCACAAGCTCTCAACATATCTTCCAATGTCTG
>JAYJMB010081329.1:0-21839 GCA_036873735.1 Pouteria campechiana
ACCAGTGGCCAAAGGCCACTGGTGTCAAGTGAGGCACCTGCCTCTTGAAGATCCCTTAAGCTCCAAAATTCTCTCTCTAAAAGTCCCCCCTTCAAGAAGAGTGAGGGGGTATTTATAGGCTCTAAGTCCTCTGAGGGTAATTTCGGAATTCTAGTTCCAACATGGGGGCGTCTTGGGAATTTTGAAAATATGCTCAGCTCCACCAACGGGGGCATTTCGGGAATTCTAGCTCCACCATAGGGGCATTCTGGGAATTTCTTTGGAAAATATGCCCCTGCTCCACCAACGGGGGCTTTTTGGGAATTCCTTTGGAAAATATGCCCCTGCTCCACCAACTGGAGCATTTTGGGAATTCTAGCTCCACCATGGGGGCATTCTGGGAATTCCTTTGGAAAATATGCCCCTGCTCCACCAACGGGGGCATTTTGTAAATTCTTACATGGTGGCTTTTCCTCCCTCATCCAAATATCTCTCTGAATTAACCAAACATTTGGTTTACCTTAGCAAAATCTAAGTAGGGTTAATCATGTGTGTGCCTATCAGAGGTATCGTGCCATTAACTTTATTATTTTGTAACGAATTGATTATTTTGTCAATTAATTTTCCTTTTACCCCCATGTGCATCGCCCGATTACTCATCGCGCAGGTGACGGCCCCCAACACTTCCGGCCAAGTCACGTGACGCGTCTTCAGCTCCACGGCGCGTTACTTACACAACTTCGCGGGTCGCCGGGGAGGCCCGTTCCGCCACCTCTTGGTCTGTCGGTGCACTTGCTCCATCGGCCCTGCGGTTCGGCCCCTCGACATGCTGGCAATGGGCGTGCGTGTCGTGGTGCCTATGCCCGTGGCACGTTTACCGACGGCAGCAAGCTGCACGCCATGGTGGCACTCTCGGTTGGCTCATCTGGTGTTGGTCGGGCGTGAATTGGCAACCGCGTCCGCGGCACTTTTGCCGACGGCAGCAAGTTGCGCGCCATGTTGGCGCTCTTGGTTTGCCCAACTGGCGTGGGTCGGGCGTGAAGTGGCGATTGCGTCCGCAGCACATTTGCCGACGGCAGCAAGCTGCGCGCCATGCTGACACTCTTGGTTTGCCCAACTGGCGTGGGTCGGGCGTGAAGTGGCACCCCCGTCCGTGGCACATCGACGACGGCAACCAGCTGCGCGCCATGCTGGCGCCTCTTGTTCCGCTCCTCTGACCTGCGCCCTCGTCGAAATGGCCTTACTGCCGATGCATCGTCTCTGGTTGTTCACGATTCTGTTCACTGCGTGATGGGCCAGTTGCCCGTCGTGGCCGTTGTGTGGCCGTGCGTCATCGCCACAGGCTACCGTTACTGCTGGCAGCGTGACGCTGCTGCCCGGGCCGCACTTCCGTCGTCGATGTTGTCCCTGCCGGCGGTGAGGCGTTACTGTTTGCTGCATCGCCGTCGTCGGTGACCTGCCAGCTGCACGTCGATGTCGTCCATCGGAGGCTGCCGTTGCAGCTGGCAGCGAGACACCGCTGCCCGTCGCGTGCTACTACCGTCGATGCCATCCCTGCTGGCAGCGAGACGCTGCTGCTCGCCATCGGCCTCCGTCATTCCACCGGTCAGGTGTCGTCATCGTCCGTAGTCGGATGCCCTGTTCGTGGCTGCCACAAAACAGGGCAGCCGTCCGCTGCAGGCATTCAGCTACGTAAACATTGCTGTGGCCGCTGCAAGCTTCCGCCGACGGTTCCGACTGACCGGACGGCTGATCAGATCCGGCCACATGGCCGGAATCAGTTTTATCGCACCAAACTTTCAGTTTGGTGGCTGGAGATGGGTGGTCATCGTCGGGCGGGTCCCTTGTGCTAGTTGCCAAAAGGGAGTGCGGTCTCACCGGCCGGCAGCCGGACGCCTGATCGGATCCGTTCATCGGGATCCTTGCGTCACGCCGATGTTTTTGGGGTCCCCTCCCGCATCGTGTGGCCGACTCACTGGCCGAAAATATGCGGCACCTCACCGTAGTCCGTTGTTTGCATAGCTGCCGGCGAAGGGACGCTGTTGCCGATAGTCGATCGTCACGCCGTCGCCGTCGCCATCCGAGGACTGTGTCGCTGGTGACGATCTCGTCGGCGTTGCTGTTCGACACCGACAATGTTGGCGGCGTCCTCGTCGGACACCCTATTCGTGGCTACCACAAAACAGGGATGTCGTACCACCCGTGTTCACCGTGTTGATCATTGCCGACGCCGTGCGCTCCACCGACGACTGTGTCCGGCTCTGTTCGTGGCTGGAGTCCTTCGTGTCCGGCGACGACGTCGCCGTCTCTACTGGACAGCGACCTGGCTACGTTCGTCCGCATCAACCGTTGACAATGTTGTCCGTTCCGCCGGTAATGGTATCCGGATATGTACATGGCTGGCAGCCTTCATGCCCAGCAGCGACGTCGCCATCTCCACCGGACGGCGACATCGCTGCGTTCGTTATCGGCTTCGTTCGTCCGCTGGTGGGCTGCACTAATGACGCATCGTCTTCCTGTTCAGCAGCATGGCCAGTAGCGTCACGACACTGGTGATGCAGCAAAAGCCTGCTGACCGGAGCACCCACCGCTCGCATTTGTGTCACTGCGGTTCATTCAGTGTACCAACACCAAGCTCAAAACTTCAAGTAGCCCACTCCATTTGAAGGAAATTGAATTTCTTCCATTTTTCACGATTCAAATCGCTCCAACTTGGGTCTAAAAGCAAGATCACATGCTTTACTAGCTAAGTATGTTGATTTTCTAGCTAAAATGACTTAGGATTAGGCTAAACAGGATTAGGGCATGAAAGGGGAAAAAATGTGACGAAGAGAGAAAAATGAGGCGAAAAATGATAGAAAAAGCCAGTCAGCCGACTTAAATCGCCGAACGACACCGTGACATGGAAAAATCTGCCCAACCACCACATCTCTTTCGGTCAAACATCATGGTGTCAAAATCCATGCCACAATGTAGAATTCACTACCCTGCTTGCTGTCGCACTTCTTCAATCTGACGCCACGGCATCCTTTTTCCAGATCGTAGCGTCTGCCCTGCTACCTCCATTTTTTTATTATTTTTGCTTATTTCTTTTTTTATTCTTTTTTATCATTTATTTCATATAAAAATAACATAATTGCTTCTAAATTTACCTCAATTAACTTGCAAGCATGCCACATAATCATACACATATGTTTTCATTCGATTCAATTTCATGAAATTCTCACACACTTTATATATACTTAAATCATTTCATCAAAAAATCATATTTCTTCATTAATCAATACCTAATTATCAAAAATTAACATCTTAGGTGTTACACAAAGGTAGTACCTCAAGGAGATAGCCAGATAACAGAAGAAAATGGTTGAAAGAAAGAAGGATCTCCTTACATGCTATATATATGGAGGGATCAAACACATATCTCCTGAGTGTCCCAATGGAGAAAAAGTAAATATGAATAAGAAGGATAATATAAAAGAAAAGAAACACTTTAATAAGACCTCAAAAAACCAAGCTAGAGGAATGTACGTGAAAAATGAAGACTCATTAGGGATGAGCTCAAGTGAGAAAGATGATGATTAAGTTGTACACCTTGTAAGAATATACTACATGGCCCAAATGGAGAACAAATCAACAAATCAAATCACCATCAAAGAACAATGCACAATGGAGCTCGAGATAGAGGTAAATTCCTACTACTCCTGTAGTTCTGACTCTTTAAGCTCAAATAGTACTTTTGTCAAGTGCAAAAAGTTTTATGAGTTACAACAATCATATAACTCTCTCTTCAGTGAGTTTGAATCACTTAGCCAAAAACTTACTTAAAAGAAAAGATAATTATACGCAATTGTCAAAGTAAATTCTATACTGACTGAAAGAAATTTATCTCTATAAAAGGAAGTTGAAAATCTAAAGAAAGAAATAGAGATATTAAATAATATGTTATGTAAGTTCTCCAATTCAGAAGAATCTATGACTAAATTCATGAGAATGACTGGTCAAACCAGCAAAAAGGGACTGGGTTATGAACAGTCAAATAATGAAAACTCATGAAAATTTGCTAGATGGTCCAAGGGAGTGAATCTCACAAAAGAAAGGAAAAATTGTCCAAACATTAGAAGGATCATGGGTTATCCTAGGGTAAAGAAACCAGTGGAATATAATGCACCTAGCAAAGCTCCAAATATTTGCTACTTTTACAACAAAATTAGACATAAAGTGTATGATTACCATGTTAAAAAGATGCAAGCAATAGGTGCAAAGATGATATAAAAATATAAGGAATATGCACAAACTTCTACTATATATAATTCCACTAACACCATTGGACCCAATACTTGGGTACCAAAAAAGTAAGAAAATTTGCTTTAAATGCAGGTAAGTCTCAAAGCTACGTCTGGTAATGCATGGTCATGGATAGTGGTTGCTCGATACATATAACTAGGAACAAGAAGTTGTTTAAAGAATTGAAACTAATGAATGGAGGAGAAGTTGCATTCGACAATAATGACAAAGGCCTTATCAAAGAAATAGATAAATTTTATGGTTTATTCAATGCATATATAGAAGACGTATTATATATAGAAGGACTCAAGAATAATTTGCTAAGTATTAGTCAATTATGTGACAAGGGTCACAAAGTTGTGTTTGAACCATCTGCATGTAATGTATTTAATATTCAATGGAAAAAGGCATGGAAATATTTATCTAGTATAACTAGATGACGTTGTTGAAAAATACTTAATTGCAGTCAAAGATGAATCATGGGTATAACATAAAAGGATGAGACATATTAATATATCAAATATTAGATCTTTGTGGAAAAGTGATCTTGTAATTGGTCTACCAAAATTAAACTATGACAATAATCAAATATGCAATCCTATCAACTGTCAAAATAGACCAAAGTATCCTTCCATTCTAGAAATGAAGTATCTACATCAAGACCCCTAGAACTGTTGCATATGGATCTATTGGGATCATCAGACATTATCACCCTTGGAGAAAATATATATATATATATATGATAATAGATGACTATTCTAGATTTACATGGGGGATCCTCTTGACTAGTAAAGATGAAACACTTTTAATATTTTATACATTTTCAAAGCTAGTTCAAAATAAGAAACAAATGTTGATTGTATCCATGCATAGTGCTCATGGTGGTGAATTTGAGAACAAAAGATTCATTGATTTTTATGACGAGAAAGGAATTCACCATAGTTTCTCATCCCCTAGAACTCAACAAAATGGAGTTGTGGAAAGGAAGAATCAGACAATTTAGGAAATGACAAGAACTATATTGAATAAGAGTAAATTATCCAAAAGATTCTTGGGAGAAGTAGTTAGTACAGTTTGTCATGAGCCAAATAGGGTTACTATAAGAGAAATCTTAAAGAAAACCCCATATGAACTTTGGAAAGGAAAGAAACTAAATATCTCATATTTTCATTCCTTTGGATGCTCATGTTATATGCTAAACAATGGAAAAGATAACTTTGGAAAATTTGACTCAAAAAGCGATGAAGCTATCTTTCATGGTTACCCTTCTAACAGTAGAGTATTTAGAGTTTACATTAAGAAAATATTGGTTGTAGAAGAGTCTATATATATTAAATTTGATGAAGCAAATGTAATCCCAAAAAAGGAGTGTGATAGTGATGTAGATAAAGCAACAACAAATATGAAGAAGCTCAAATTGAAGGATCAAGAGGATGACACAAACTGTGAAAACATACAAAGTTCAGAAAATGAAGAGGAGATAAGAGTAGATAATGTTCCTTATTAACATCCTACTAATTTGAGATTTATTACTCAAAACAAAAGGATCTATACAAAATGTCTATGGTCATTATGCTTTCATCTTTATAATTGAATCAACTAGCATTAATCAAGCTTTAAATGATAAAAATTGGATTAGAGCAAATCAAGAAGAGCTCAACCAATTTGAAAGGAACAAAGTATAGGAATTAGTTCCAAAACCAGAGAATGTCGATGTAATTGGAACTAAATGGGTATTCAGAAACAAATTTGATGGAAGTGGGTTAATTGTAAGAAATAAGGCATGATTAGTTGCTAAGGGGTACTCCCAAGAAGTAGGAATTGATTTTGAAGAATCATATGCCCCTATAACTAGATTAGAAGTTATTAGAATGCTACTTGCTTTTGCATCCAATAAGAACTTTAAGTTATTTTAGATGGATGTAGAAAGTGCATTTCTAAATGGATATTTAAGTGAAGAACTATATGTAGAACAACCTCTTGGTTTTGAAAATGATGATCAACCAGATCTTATTTATAAGATCACCAAAGTATCATATGGTTTGAGATAAGCTCTAAGAGCTTAGTATGAAAGGTTGAGCAATTCTTAAGTAATCAGAAATTTAATAAAGGAAAGGTTGATACTACCTTATTTATCAAAAATATTGACAATGATATCTTGATAGTTCAAATTTATATTGATGACGTTATATTTGAAGCTACTAATGAAAAACTCTTTCAAGATTTCTCAAAGATCGTACAGGCTGAATTTGAAATGAGTATGATGGGAGAGTTGAACTACTTCCTTAGATTGTAAATCAAGCAAAGAGATGATAGAAATTATATTTGCCAATCCAAATATACTAGAGAGATGTTGAAGAAATTCAAAATGGAAGAAATTAAGGCAGCAAGTACTCCAATGAGCACATCAATAAGGCTGGACAAGGATGAAAAGGGTAAACTCATAAATCAAAAACAATATCAAAGTATGATTGAATCTCTTTTTTACCTTACTACATCTAGACTAGAAATTCTTTTTAGTGTATGCTCATGTGCTAAATTTCAGTCTACTCTTAGGGAGACTCATCTTACTGTAGTAAAATAAAATTTTAAGTATCTGGTTGATACACTAAATCTAAGACTCTATTATCCCATTGGAATTGGTTTTGAACTCATAGGATATTCAGATGCTAATTTTGCAGGATATAAAGTTGATCGAGGAAGTCTTAGTAGAACTTTTCAATTTCTAAAAAATAGTCTAGTATCATGGTTCTCTAGAAAAAAAACTAGTGTTGCTCTATCTACAGCAAAGGCTAAATATATAGCAGTTGGAAGTTGTTGCGCTCAATTATTGTGTATGAAACAAAAACTTCTTGATTATAGACTAAGCTATAAAAACATACCAATTAAATGTGACAAAACTAGTGTCATATGCTTGACAAAGAATCTTATCCTACACTCGAGAACTAAGCATATAGAAATTAAGTGCTACTTTATTAGAGATCATGTGGAAAAACATGACATATGTCTAGAATATATGCTCATAAATGCTCAACTTGCTGATATTTTTACCAAGCCATTGTCATTAGACACCTTTTACAACATTAAAAGAGAATTAGGTATGACTAATGTGAACGTCTGAAAATAAAATCTTTAATATTTTAGTGCTTGAAGTTGCAATGTTAAATATGTTTTCATAAAACTCAACTTTATCTTAGATAAAGTAAGTTACCCATATACGGTGCTCTGCCATTACTTCATCTGAATTTTGATTTCTGAGGCCAAGTACACCTCATTTTTTTGCCAGAATCAATTTATAGCTATTGATATCACATCAAACTCTATTTGTAGCATAATTTTTCTAACTTTACCAAAATAGCATCTCAACTACCTTGTATGACCCCCACATTCAGTCTATTTTAACTCAAACTAACACTCCTTCTCTACAGTGCAACGATGAAGAAACTTTGGGAGGATATTAAAGCACCTCAATACGGTACAATGATGAAGAAACTCAGACACACATCTAGTAGCAAGACCATCGTATGATGGAAATTGAAGCATCAAAGGAAGTTTTCTCACTTCTCTTGCTGGGAGGATATTACTTCTATTCATGTCAATGCTCTAGATTACCTTTATTATCAGAAGTATTTCTATTCAAGATATGACTTTCAAGAATATAGATATATCTATATCTTAGCCAATTGTGCCCTTGGACTAAACTTCATCATTAGCTGGGGCCCTTGAAGAGTGGGGAAAGGAGGCTCCAATTGCCTCATTATCATTTCTTTCCCCTCTTCTCTTCCTTGAAACTTTGTATCACCCACTATGATGCAAAGTTCTCCTCTTCCTACCTCCCCGCATCCGTAGTCTCACACACAACCTCTCCTGCCCTTATAGTGCAAACTAAGTTATTTTTATCTTTGTCTGTAACTTTGCTTATACTTAAATGAAATAAAATATTCGCATCATTTTTTGGCTACTTCTCTTTGTATGTGTGTCTTATTGAGATTAGATATTTCTTTTTGCTTATGGCAAAAAAGGGGAGAAAGACTATGAAAATTATCTCAAAAAGAAAATGCAAACATATATAATCTTTAAATAATCAGGGGGAGAATACATTCCAAATACTCATGGGGGGAATATATATAAAACAAGACAAGAGAAATATCAGAAGATGACAACTTAAGGAATGATTAAACTTTGTAACATTTTAGACTACATACATTTAGGGGAAGATTATCATTTATGAGATAATTTTTAATCAAGTTTTATAATCATAAAAAGAGAGAGAATGTTGGTATAAATGCAAGGTTTTGATGAAAAACATAACTTGATTAAAGATTATATACTAATGTCATTGCCAAGATTTTAATATGCAGAAATCAAGTTGCAGGTCTTACAAAAAATGAGTAT
This sequence comes from Pouteria campechiana, assembly GCA_036873735.1. Taxonomy (NCBI): domain Eukaryota; kingdom Viridiplantae; phylum Streptophyta; class Magnoliopsida; order Ericales; family Sapotaceae; genus Pouteria; species Pouteria campechiana. The sequence continues at coordinate 8,662 of JAYJMB010081329.1, forward strand.
GGAAAACACATTCTAAGGAGTCAAGGCTTGGGCAAGTAAAAAAAATAAAAGACGGAGTGCTATTATAGACAAAGCATGAATGAAAAGGATTCAGCTGTTTCCATTCATCTATCAAAGCGGAAGATTATATCTGACGGATGCAAAGTAGTGTGCATACTATTTACTTCATTTATCATAAGCAAGCCATAGTTAAGCAAATGGTCCTCTATTGATGATAGACAAAGTGACAAAGTGAAGATCTTCCATCACTGCAGTAGAAGGCAATATGGCAGAGCAAAGACTCCATAAAACAATTATAGTTGTATGAAGGTCGTATGACAGACAAAGCGAAGAAGTGAAGGTCGTATGACAGAGCAAAAAAAAATTCATCTGGTGTAGTAATGACATTTGTATGTTCAACTGAAGCTCATCTATTACAATAGATAACTCAACAAACAAAGCCATGAAAAAAATTCATCTACGCCTTAATCATTAGTCTACTATTTATAACAGATAACCCATCAGACAAAGCAATGAAGGAAATCCATCTGCGCTTCAACATTTCATCTATTACTTATAATAGATAACTCAACAAATGAAGCACTGAAGAAACAAATCATTTATGGTTCTACAGTTCAACAGATAATCCACAAGACAAAGCACTGAAATGGATGATTCGTTTGCTAGCACTAGAAAGGATGATTTGTTTGCTACTTATGAAAGATAGACCAGAAGATGAAGGAACTTTGTATTATGAATAGCTAGACAGATACTTCGTTTGTCCTATGTAAAAGACAAGCAACAGTCAAGCTGAATCATTATTCTTCACTCAACATTAATAATGCCCTTTCTATATTAATGAAAAATCAGCTAGTGTAGCAATAACTCGAGCAGAGCTTATTAAGAAACTGAACATCATCTTCTCCAAGTTTGACACTACAGGCACTTCAATATACTAGGATTAAGCAAAAGTCAGAGATTTAAAATAAGCTAATTAGAACAGTCTTCTGTCATTAATGGAGCTCACTTATCACCAATGACTAGAATTCAAAGCAGCTGTAAATAAAGCATCGGTGGAGTAGGAGGGAACAACGAAGTATCAAGACCATTTATTGATGTGAGCTAAACCTTCTTCTATTCTTTAAGATTCAAGAGCTTTTCATTCAAACCTTCCTCAACTTTCTTTGAAGGCTCACAACTACCTATTGGAAAGTTTATTTATTTCTACATTCAATTTTTAAAAACCTTCTCTTGTGCTTATTGAGAAATACCTGTGCTTCAACTTTTGATATTCAGTCTTTGTAAATTTCTTGAGCTAGTGGTGTGACTAGACTCAAGAAAAGCTATAATTGTCTAAGTATAGACAAGAGCTATCTATTCATGCCCCCTAGAGCTGAAATCTAGAAGAGTGCTGGGCGCACTATAAATACACACCTTAGAGATAGAATCTAGAAGAGTACTGGGAGCACTGTGTTCATGCCACCTAGAGCTGGAATCTAGAAGAGTGCTGGGAGCACTGTTATAATTTTGCTATTGGGAATAATGGAACCCAAGACACTAAGAGACAAGTGTTCTTGGAAGAGTGAATTAGAGTGGTTATTTGAACTACTATAAAAATCATTATGTTTTATTTATTTGAGCATTCATTGATTGATTGATTAATTGCTAAAGGGATGATGAATACTAAAGGAGTTGAGCAATAATTTTAAAGTACCCAATTCACCCCTCCCCTCTTGGGTTTAGCCTAATCTTTGGAACCAACAAGCCTCTCTTGCTAACCTCAGGTTCTACTAACATATGTTTGTTTTCAAGGTCACTAACAAACTTATATAAGGTGGTTTTCAAAGCTCATAAATAACTTATATACATTGGTTTTCAAAGCACACCAATAACTTATACAATCTTTAACAAGTTTCCCTACTTGCAGTTCACTATAAGATGCAAGCCCCTTGCTTGCAAATGAGAAAACAATAAATAAACATTTATAAAAATGAATGCCTCTTGATAGGCAGAGTATACGAAGTATAGTGGTAAAATTATCTACCTGTCAGTTACCATTGTGCACTTAATGTAGAACTTCTGAGGTTCTTCTATTGAACTTATGAGCTATGGCAATGATAGAATTTTGCACGATCGATTATTTCATTAGTCGTGTTTTTTCTTATGAGAAACTTTTAAAGTGTTTTTGGATGATTGAATTCTGTTTTTGATAAACTTCTTGAATTTTGGCTTTTTGAGGATACCTCTAAAGAGCTTCCGAGTTGCTTTTGATGAACTTCTGAGGTTTTTTTGAAGTTTGAATTTTGCCTCTAATTGTGTTTCTTGAATCTTGGCTTTTTGGAGATGCCTTTGAAGAGCTTCCAAGCATAGAAACTTCTAAGCACAAAAAGTTCCTCTATATTCATTTTCTATCATTGCTATTGATTTTTTGTTACAACTCTGGAATTTAGAAGCATTTCTGAAGTTTGAATTCTGACACAATTTTGATGCAAGGGTTGACATTCCACATTGCTTCTAAGTTATTTCTGAATGCACAAGCTTCCTCTGAATTATTTCTGAAGTTCTTTTTGATAAACTTCTGATTATAGAAATATCAATTTGTATTGCTTTTATATTGCTTATGAGTTACTTCTGAGCATATTGAAAAGTTCTTAATGATGAACTTCTGATTGCAAAAATGTCATTCTTCTTAAAGTATTTTATTTTTGAGGTATTTTGGAGAGCTTTTGAACTACCTCTGGAGTGCAAGATTGCTTTGGAGTTAATTTTGAAGATTGCACTTTGTCTCTGAAAAGATTTTGACTTATCTTTGAAGTGGTTCTAAAATAGCTCTGAATACTTTTGGGCTTCATACCTTGTCTTTGAAATACTTCAGAACATTTCTAAATTGTTTCCGAGCTTCAAGCCTTATCTCTGAAATACTTCTAATCATTTCTGAATTGATTCTAAGCTTCACGCCTTGTCTCTAAAATACTTTTGATCATTTCTGAATTGCTTATAAGTTTCACGCCTTGTTTCTGAAATACTTTCAATTATTTTTGAATTGCTTCAGTACTTCATGCCTTGTCTCTGAAATACTTTTGATTATTTCTAAATTCCACACCTTGTCTTTTTGAATACTTTTGAATATTTCTTTTTGAATATTCTTTTTAAATTATCTTCTTTTATGAAGGCTTAATAATATACACTTTAAGCTTAATAATTACTCTTCTTAATTCATTTTAATAGATTAATGTTGCATCACTTAGAAAGTAAATAGTTAGTAGCTTAACTCTTCACTCATATGTTTGCTCATCATCAAACTTAGCCACTTAATTAAATTCATCATCAAAATTAAGCTATGTAGGAGGATTAGACTCAATATATTAGGCATCTCATCATATGCCGAAAGTAAATCTTCTGCTTATATAAAGTAAGTTATTATTTTCCTTTGTAACTTCCTTTATAGAATATGACTATTGTAGAGATCTCAATAGACTTCTGTCAATTCCTTTGTAGACATTGTAAGATTCCTCTATATATGATTCAAAATCATCCACATGGATAATGATTAAGATAGACGTTTGTCACCATAGACCTTCCTTTGTGGAAATTGTGTGATTCCTTTGTCAATGTGACTTAGAACACCCAAGTAGGTAATCAGTGTGATAGACCTCTATCACCTCTATCACCCTAGGCACTTTTTTTGTGGATACCTTTATTGGTCTTCGGCATTGAAAATGTCATTCTAGAAGATGCGACTGACCTCTCTGGTCCTCATCTCCTCTATGGGTTCTTCTACCACTCCAAGTCTTCACAAAACTTTATTGGCTTAAGTTCTTGTCATAGATAGGTTTTGTTATTATTAAAATCACACAACTAGACTCAACATTCTTCTCCACTTTTGATGATGACAAAACTTGATGACTAGTGATAATAAAATCATGTTAATAAGCTAAGTGTAAACTCCTCTTATCTATTTTATCTAGTGACCAAGCAATTTGTTTCGTTTTTGCTCACATACAAAGACAATTCACATTTTTAATGGTTCAATTCAATATCGCATAAAAAATTTGAGAAGCTCAGTTCTCCCCTTATTTATATCATTTTTTCTCAAATTAGAACTAAGTCATTTGTCATAATAAAAAAGGTCTAGGAGTGAAGGATTTAAAATTTTAAATTTTAGGTGAGTTTTTGAACTTTTTACTCTCCTTTTTTTGTCAAAATCAATATGGTAGTTGGGGTAGAAATGTGAAAAATAAAGTACTCCCCCTAGGGACAGCTAGAGAAGACAAAGTACTTACTACAGACAAATTAAGAAGACAAAGTTGCTTCATCATGTGAATAGCTAGAGAAGGACTTCATCCACATCATCAAGAGTTGTCAATGACTTTTCACAGAAAAACTACAAGACCAAGTAAAAGGGCTACAATGAACTCAAAGTTACTTATTATGAATAAAGTTAGCTGCACTTTCTGGATAAACTTTCTCATGGATAAATCATAGTAACTCTGGACAAAGTATACAAGCTCAATATGGAACGAAATTCAAATGAAAGCAATCTCCACTTTGATAGAGATTCCACTTTCAAATGTTGCATCCCTTCAAGTTTAAAATGCGTCTTTCAAAAAGAATGAAAGAGTCAGTCATGTAGAATGCTCTCATCCAGCATTTGCTAAAACCAGAAATGCATCTTCTTCAAGGTCAGTGCTGCAGGCTTTCTAGCTAGAATGAGTTCTTCAAGAAGATAGCTTTTCAATGGGAGAAAATTTAGAAAGTCTTTAACATTCAATGGAAGCCATCTACCTTCAACGGGTAGAAATTTCTGAAGTAGTATATGTAGAGTCCCATAGTATGACTTGACTCACGAGGGAAGTGTTGAATTGGGCATGTAAAAATTTATTACTTAACCCCTATTGAGACATTTTTCTCTTTTTGTGATTATGTATGATGCATAGTAAGATAAATAATGAAGCAGTAAAGGATAAAGCAAATTACAAACACACATAAATAATACAATTTGTATAGTGGTCTAGAAACCCCGACTCTACATTCACTATTCCAAGAACACACATTCATTTTGCCTTGGATTCCACTATATCCCATATAATAGAAATACAAAAGTGCTCCCAGCACTCTTCTGGATTCCAGCTCCAGGGGGCATAAACAGTGTTCCTAATACTCTTCTAGATTCCAGCTCTAGGGGGGGTATAAAGATAGTGCTCCCAGTACTCTTCTAGTTTTTATGAGCTTACCAAGAAATACATTAGTTTCTAAGATCATCAACAAACTTGATGGTTTTCTAGAGCTCACCAACAACTCTCTAGTTTTTAGATTAGTCAAAAAACTAACACACTTTTATAAAGTGTTACAATGAAGCACAGGGAAAGATTTAATATCTTTATGGCTCTAAGTAATACAAAGATCTTCCCATAATGTAAACTAATAGCCATAAAAATATGCAAATTAAAGCTCATAAAAGATATATGACGGTTTAGCTTGTGGCCATGGGTGGAAGGATTTGCATAAGGTTTAGCTCATTTGAAAAGTATTCCTTCACCACCTTTGAATTGTTCCACCTTTTCTCATTAAATAACTTCTTCATAATTTCGACCATCGAAGAAGATGGGTTTCGTTGAATGTAAAAATGAGAGCAGCAATGAATGAATAAGATCATTGAGATCTCTGCCATTGGAGTCCATGCCTTTTTGATTTTTCTTGAGCTACTGCATTGTTGTTCTTTTATAGAGAGGAAGATAAGCTGTTACTGAAATGCCTTTTCTCAATTTGACTTGACACAACTTGAAAACCTACAATGCCTGTTATTACTTGAAATAGTGATAGAAATGAGTCTACATAAAGAAAGCACAGATGCAGATGCCATTAAGATGCAAATCACATAAAATGAATTTTCTCTGACAAGTCACAAACTCTCTCTGTTTGTATTTGTCTATCACAAGTTATAGACAAATTCTTTCATTAGTTTGTTTGTTAGTCGATCCTTCATGTGTGAGATTTGTTTATTGTAAATGATAGATAAACTTTAGCATTATAGATGAAGTTGAACTAATTGATAGACAAACTCTACTTTGTTTGTATGAATTTCTATAGGAGATTTACTTTTCAGTCAATCCTTTGTTCATGTTCTTTGCGTGTTGTAAATAACAAACAAACTCTAGGTGGTGTAGACAAAGTCTAGCTGGTTGATAGATAGACTCTCCTTTGTCTGCTCAAACAGACGAAGTATGATGTTCTTCTTTTATTCCACATTTGTCTATTGGAGGTGGCAAATGAATTTTATGTCTACAACAAAATAAACTTTGTTAAATGCAATATTCACTTAAATGTCAATATAAACCACTAAAAACACATTAAAAGAGGATCTAAATATGTGAACTTAGATATAAAAATATGATATATTATGAGCTTATCAAGGTAGCAGATGAATTCTACATTGTCTTGCTTGAATAGATGAAGTATAATATTTGTTTGATGTAAGTGATAGACAAACTCTACTTTGCTTTGTCGTGGATAAATTACTTTGCACTTTATGTATAGGTTTGTCTATAGTAAGTTGCAGACAAATGTGCCTTTTTCTGTTGAAAAGTTCATTTGTCCAAGCAGCTACTTTGTATGTGCAGCTTCGTCTATCCTTACTTTGCAGCTTCTACTTTGTCTTTCACTTCATCTGTCACTTTATCTATAGTAAGTAATAGATGAATTTGATCTACAGATGAAGTAGAGTTCCTCATTTGTTCTGCATTCTTTGAGCAGCAGATGAAGTTTATTTCTGCATTTTCTTGCTTTCTTTATTCTTGATTTGTCTGTCTTGGCTCACTTGAAGTTGTACTCCTTTGTCTATTCATCTTGCCTTTTTATCCTCAGACGAATCTATTCTTCTAACTTTATTGGTCAAAAAGTTTTTTTTTGCTTTGTGCATGATTGTCTAGGCGGCAGTTCCTTTTTTCTTCATTTTCCTGAGTGCTTGATGGGATTACTTTTTCTTATTTTATCTTAGACAAATGTTATCTGGTCGATGTAGATAGTTTGAATTTCTCAAACAACTTCACGCTCTTTGACCATGACTTCATCTTCAGCTACTTCTGTCTTACATTTCTCTATGAGAGTTTTTCTTTTGAGGTTAATAGACAAGGCAAGCTCATTATAGTGCATCTTTGAAGCATTGTTTTTTTTCATTGCATTTGTCCGTAGAAGTTTTCTCTTAGATAGTGCAACCTTTCTTGTTGCTTATCTTTAAAGCTTTTGCTTTCTTCTTCTTCTTCTTCTTTTTATTCTTATTCTTCTTCTTCTTCCATGACCTTCAGTAGTTTAATCCCTTTTGGAAAGTAGCAGATAGTTATAGCAGTTTGTTGTAGACAATTATGATCTTGTACTTAGAGCTTTTTTGTACTTGCTACATTATTAGTTTTCAAATACATTATCAGAATGTATTTTATCCACATGTCATATTATAGAGCAAGGATAATATACATTTCTACATAATGTGAAAGCTTAAATGAGTATGGTGCTAAGTATAATTTAACAAATTAACGCACTAATAAGGTTAAGCTTATTATAAAGTAAAATATGGATGCATGTATAATTAAACATTCATGATTATGCATACATTTCACATTATTATTTATTAGATTATGCATATGATTATTAACTATTTAAGCACATATATTATATTTTAATACAAGTTTTGTTATTATCAAAATTATATATAGTAATACTGATAATCTCTCCTTTTTTGATGATGCAAAAATTTGAGGATTTATTATTAAGAATTAGGAAATTTCTTTTATTCTTCCCCTGAATATTTGACTTATATAAATCTATGGGGTTCAACCCTTTTGTCCATTTTTATCATTTTCCTAATTTTAACTTATACTATCACTACTCACAAGTTTTTTATTTCTCTCCCCCTTTTTGTCAAAATCAAAAAGATTTAGTTCAGGATATATAATCACTTTTGTCTCCCCTTTAATTACATTTCTCTCCGCCTTTTATATAATTCTTCTTTGTGTTCTTCTCTCCCTATCTTGCTGTGCTTTGGAATATTGTTCTCTTACTTTTGTTATTTAGAGCTTTTATACATATATCATCACATAATTTTCTCTCCCCCCATCGATTATAATTATCATACAATTTTGTCTCCCTTTTAACAATATGATTTTATTTCAATGTAACGACCAGATTCATGTTAATTATAATTACAATATGTAAACATCTTTTAAGCATTTGGATAATTAAGCATAATATTTTTTTGTCAATCCACAAGGTAGATTTATATGTAAGGTAACATTCAAACATTGAGCGATTGAGGATGTATTATTAAGCAAAATCATGTTTATATACTGAATTGATATTCAAAAAATGATTTTATGTGGTGATAATGCATGGTTTTAGCTTGATAGGTTCACTGTTAAGTTCTTGTTTTAGTGTGCGTCTTCTTTTGTTTTAATAAGTAGCTGTCATTATTATCAAAAGAGACAGTTGGGAGTATTAATGGCAAAGTTAACAAGTTGCTTAAGAAGTGGAGAAACTCTTTTCATTCTTTTTTCTCATATAGGAGAGTTAGAGAGGATTCTATTTCTCTAGGACAAAATCAAGCAGTGAAAAGAGGATTTGGTTTCTATTAGGAGTAACATTGCTCATTTTGTTCATCTCTTAACCAAAAACTCCATGACTTATAAGAAAAGCAAAAGAGCGCATTAAGCACTTGGAGACGGAGTTGGCCAGAGCTCATCAGAGGGTTGAAGAATTGGAGATAGTTATTAATGTTTTGACCAAATAAATAGGTTTACTTTCTTTTGTGTCTTTTAGTGATTTGAACCTTTTATATATAATATTGTGACTATTTATATTTGCATTAGTATTTTCTAATTTTTGATCTTTTATAAAGTTTTATGCTTGGCGATTTATGCTTTATATTTCATAAGATCATTTTTATATCGTTTTAAGCATTGAATATGTGATTTTTAACATATTTTATTCATCGTAATCCAAGAGGGAGAATGCATAATCCTATTGGGTCCTGTTTGGGTCTCTAAGGTATGAGGACCTATTTCTTGTTTATGCTACCAATATATTTCTCCTATTATTTTTCCCAAGAAGATGATTACTGAAATTTGGGTCGTAGAGTTAATGCATCTTTTGGGAACTAATTGTGACCCTACATATTCTCTGCTTCGTCTATATAAGATGATATCTATTTGAACAGATAATGTATGAAGTTAAGAGGTAGATAGATGGAGCAAAATAGGGTTGAGGGGAATAACTAGATTTTTTCTTTTTGAAGGAGGAGGTGAAACAATTGAAGGAGTTGAGGCAAGTTGAGAAGTCAAATGCTTTTTCAGAGTTTCTGTTGACTAGCCATTGTATAGCTTATGGGGAAATCATGAGTTGAGTTATGGCTTTGGAGAAGGAGCTATCTAAGGCTCAGGACAATATTGAGGAATTAGCGGTAGTCATGAATCTTCTAAGGAAGTAGATGTTTTTAATATTTATTATTTATTTTATTGAATCAAGTGGATTTTTACTGATGTTAAAGATTCTATTTTAACTTCCTTTTTACATTATGTGTTGTGGTTATGAATGTTATCACTATGTGTTTACCTTTTAATTTTGATTCTTTATATGAGATTAAGCCTATAATTATTATTACAGAAGGAATGATTAGGAATAAAATTCATATTTGAGACCTTAAACTGTGAAGTTTCTGAAACGGGCTCGACTATACCTTAGGACTGTAATGATGTTAGAGTTTTGATCATTTTAAGGTTTATTGAAATTTTCAGAATGATTTAGCTCAAAGCAGTGACTCAAATTAATTCAAATTCAAGATAGTTCATTTAGAGGCATTTAGAATATATAGCATTGAAAAGTATAATCAAGTTAGATAACTTATCTCTTTTGGTGCCCCCCTTCATGGATTTCTCATTTGAGCTCATAAGTATTATTGTTAGCCTAGACTAATCATTTAACTTCTACTATTTAGTCCTTGATGCTACAACTAAAGATTGATATTGTCTAGGTTATAGTTTTGATTGGTTCAATTATTTTCTTGCATCTAGAACTTGAACTTGTAGATTCATTTACTTGGATTTATGAGCTGAGAAGAAGGTTTTGATATTTCATTGTTCTCATTCTTCTTCTACGCTCAATTCAAGCTTTCCTATATACACTTAAAATATTCTTGCACTCTTTCTTCATTAATAAGCTCAATTAAATGTGAGCATATATTGTCAATATATCAATGCAAGAAGTTATTTTAACCACAATAGTATGTAGAGAAATAAACTGATAATTAAACCAGTTTTCATGAATATATAGGATAGACATCTTGCTAGATCATATAATTATTTTGAACTAGTACTACCGTTAATAATAGACATCTTGCTAGATCATATAATTATTAATCATATAATTATTTGAACTAGTACTGCCGTTAATAGTAGTTAACCTTATGTGCTAGATCAACTTATTTTTTCCTTAATGATTTTGAGCATAATCATTCAATTTTGTTATTTTACTTTTCTTTTAGTTATGTCTCTTTTTAGGCATTTTTAATTTCAGGTTATTTATTTTTTGAATGTTAATTTTTTCTTCCTAATTATCTTGAGAGTTTTACTTTATGTTTTCTAGAGTTTTATTTATCCTAGTATGAATTCTATATTCTGCCTATGTATATACATGGATGAATAGGATATGTACAGAAAACACTATATATGAATTTTTACTTCTATCAATGAACAAATGGTTTCATAATTAAAAATGTTTCGACAAAATTATAACTATGAATTTCTAGTTTTCAATAATGTACAAGTGAGGATATACAGACAACTTAATCAGATATAAGCAATTAAAACTCTAGATACAATTAAAAAATGAGTGTAAATTTGTTTCTATAGATATGTAAATAGACAGAAGTAATTAATTGAAAGACCAAACATAAATACTTATCAACAAAGGAATGAACTGAAAGAAATATGCAGGTAAAATTTAAAAATTCAGATAATGACACATCAAATAAAAGCATTTGAGTTTAAGTATCATACTTGCACTTACCTTTTCTCTTCTATTTTGAAGGAACTTGGTATTTCATCATATCTTCATTTTGTTTCTTCATATCAAGTCTCTTTTTTTTTTGTTCTTCAGGAGTTTATTTTCTCCTTTTCTTGTTTTCTTGCACTCAAGTTAGTCTCGCAAGTAGTGTGTAAGTGCTAAGTGTTTTGCCCCTTAGTGATTTGTCTTTGGCTTGTCTAAAGATTTCTCATATCAACTTATAAGCCAAGACATCTTTGCAGATGGTGGGGCAGAGAGCGTATAGTGAGATTTCAACACTTTCAGCTCTACTTTCGTTTCATCATTGCTTATGGCAATACAGATTTTTCCATAGATGAAAATTATTTGGCCATAAAATATATTTCCAATCTCCTTTTCCATTATATCCAATTCAATCTATCAAAAGTTTGGAAGATGGAAGATATATTACTCTTTGAAGAACACAAAGGATGATATTATTGGGCGAGCCAACTGGATCATTAGAATTGTTTATCTAGCCTTCTCTGATTCCACTTGTAGAGTCCTATAGTATGGCTTAAACTAAGAGGGGAGAGGTGAATTGGGTATGTAAAAATTTATTACTTAACCCTTATTGAGACATTTTTCTCTTTTCGTGATTATATGTGATGCATAGTAAGATAAATAATAAAGTAGTAAAGGATAAAGCAAATAAACAAATACACACACACACAAACAACACGATTTTTATAGTGGTTCGGGAACCCTATCCCTACATCCACTCTTCCAAGAACACACACTCATTGTGTCTTGGGTTCCACTATATACCATATAATAAAAATACAAAAGTGCTCCAAGTACTCTTCTGGATTCTAGCTCTAGTGGGCATAAATAGTATTCCTAACACTCTTCTGGATTCCAGCTCTATGGGGCATAAAGATAGTGCTCCTAGCACTCTCCTGGTTTTCACGAGCTCACCAGGAAACTCACTGGTTACTAAGATCCCTAGCAAACTTGATGGTTTTCCAGAGTTCACTAACAACTCTCTGGTTTTCAGATTAACCAGAAAACTAATACACTTTTATAAAGTGTTACAATGAAGATAGGGAAAGATTTGATCTCTTTACAGCTCTATGTAATATAAATATCTTCCCATAATGTAAACTAATGACCATAAAAATATATAGATAAAGCTCGTAAAAGATATATGATGGTTTAGCTCATGGCCATGGATGAAAAGATTTGCATAAGGATTAGCTCATTTGAAAAGTATTCCTTCACCACCTTTGAATTATGCCACCTTTTCTCCTTAAATAGCTTCTTCATAATTTTGACTGTTGGAGAAGGTGGGTTCTGTTGAATATAGAAATAAGAGCAATAATGAATGAATAAGACTGTTGAGATCTCTGCCGTTGGAATCCATGCTTTTCTGATTTTTCTCAAGTTGCTGCATCATCGTTCTTTAATAGAGAGGAAGATAAGCTATTGCTGAAATGTCTTTTCTCAATTTGAGTTGACATAGCTTGGAAAACTTGTAGTACCACTTATTGCTAGAAATGGTGACTGCAATGAGTCTGCATAAAGAAAGTATGGATGCAAATGCCATTTAGATGTAAGTCATATAAATCAATCTTCCTCTAACAAGTCACGACCTCTCTTTATCGATATTTATTTATCACAAGTTGTAGATGAATTCTTCTATTAGTTTGTCTGTTAGTCAATCCTGCGTGAGTGAGATTTGTTTGTTGCAAATAATCAACAAACTTTAGCATCATAAATGAAGTTGAACTGATTGATAGAGAAGCTTTGCTTTGTCTGCATGAATTCCTCCAAGAAATTTATTTTTGAATTGATCTTTCGTGAATGTTCTTTATCTGTTGTAAATAATAGATGAAGTCTGGGTAGTACAGATGAAGTGGAACTAGTTGTTAGATAGACTCTCCTTTGTCTGCTCAAATAGACGAAGTATGATATTCTTCTTTAGTTTCTTATTTGTCTATTCAAGGTGACAGATGAATTTTGCATTGTCTTGCTCAAATAGACAGAGTATAATATTCGTCTGATGTAAGTGATAGACTGTTGGGCCATGGAAAATCAAAGGGAGCCATCTAGCTGTAGCCGAGCAGCTGTCCGACCCATTGATGACACCAGCAGCGCAAGCAGGGAACAAAAAGTCACCCTCAGTTGACAAA
>JAYJMB010081340.1:0-21838 GCA_036873735.1 Pouteria campechiana
GGGGGGGGGAGAATGATTAAATTCCTCATTCTAAAAATTGTTGAAAATCCCTCCTCCCTTAGGCCTTATTGATTATGACAAAAAGGAGGAGAATGTTGAGACTTGCTACATTTGAGGAAAAATGATTTAAAGGGGAAGAAGAAGTGGAAACTCAACGTTTTTGAATGTAGACCAATCTTAGCATAGTGGGCTACAATGAATCAAACTTCGTTATACTTATTATATAAGTTACTTAGGGAGAGTTTACATTAGTACATTAGCTCTGTTTTATTGGTTCAAGTCTTCAAGTTTTGTCATCGTCAAAAGGGGGGAGGTTGTTGACCCAAAGGGTTTGGTTTTGATAATTAACAAAACTTATTTATGACTTGAATTAAATTAATGATGTTTTGCTAAGTTCTTGTAAAACAAAAGAAGAAAAAGACATTGTTCCTCATCAAAAGGCTTTGCACCATGTATAGGGTTGTGTAATTTTTTCACTCGCAAACTCCATTCTGTTGGGGCGTGTATCTGCTGCAAATTGCCTCGATTCCATGTACTTCACAAAAATTACCAAATTCTTGCGAGTTGTATTTGTTGGGATTATTGTATGATTTTGATGACAACAAAACTTATCTTAAGACTTGATCTATGCTAATGATGATTTTAGTCTAGGAAGCCAAAATGAAGACAAATATGCTTGGCATGAATAATCATTATTGCACCATTTTGAATGCAAGCATATTACATAAATTATTTTAGAGAATAAAGAATTCATTATGATCCATAGTGCATTAACCTTGTTTATTATATGTTGGATCATAGATATATCATGTGATTTATGATGTTTCACTTTAAGCTTTCATTGAAAATTATAATATGTGTTTTATCCATGTTCTACAACTTGTGAAAATCATGTGGGGATAAACATATTTTCATAAGTGTGCTTTATAGAAGATATTTATATGAAAAGAAATTATGCTTAAATGATTTATCCATATTCTAACTTATGTATATTATATGTGGATAAATGTATTTTGATTTATAATGAAACATATTAAGTTAATAATGTAGCAAAAGTACAAAAATTTTCAAGTGAAGGTTCGTTGCTACAATAATTTTGCTACAATACTTTTGCTATAATAAAATGCTATAATACTGCTATAGTGATAGACAAAGTGGAATTGCCATAATGACAAACAAAGTGGAATTGCTACAGTGACAAACGAAGTGGAATTGCTATAGTGACAAATGAAGTGGAATTCTATAGTAACAGACGAAGTGGAATTACCTACAAACAAATAATAGACAAAATGCTACTACAGTACCAATAGACAAACTTATTTGTCTGCTACTTACTTTAAACAAATTAACAGGCAAAATAGTGCTACAGTGACAGTGCTACAGTAACTCTGCTACACTACCAACAAATAGAGATATTCATCTGATACTTACTTCAGACAAAACAGTGCTACAGTGATTTGCTATAGTAATACTACTACAGAAACATGCTACAGTGAAAATTTATGTTTTCAAATATAAAAAATTCAACACTTTGTAGGAGTTATATCTTGCAACAATATTCTTCTAAGCAGTCCATAACCTTTTTAGATTGTAAAAATAGATAATCCATTGAAGGAGAATGAAATACTTGAAAGTTCTAAGTGTTAAATAAGAATCAAACATCAAGAACCATTCAAATCTCCAAGAGATGGACTGTAGATATTTGTTCAACCATATGCCACATTTCAGAAAGTTTAAGTTATAGAAGATTTCAAAATATACTCAAAGATGTCAATTTGAATACTCTATTCGAAATCTCATCCCATCCGAAGAGACAATGAAAAGGCAACAGATGGAAGAACTTCAGAGAGCAAAATATATTTGTCTGAAAATGAAAAAGCCCAACTTTGTTTGGAATCAACTATGGACAAAGTAAGAGATAAAGAGAGTCTGTCTAGTTAGAAAGAGACTTTGTCTGAATTTAACTTCAGACAAATTCAACAAAGCACCAGTCAAAGTAGAGTAGCTGAATTTATCAGAATTTGTTATCTTCTTTCCAAAACCATGAATTCATTGTACATCTTCATTCATTTGTTATACATTCTTCATGTTCTTAAAATGTACGTATAATTTCTTTGGATTTGAACGGATATGAATTCATTGTTTTTGAACTAAATTATTCTGAAAATTTAAATTGATATGTAAAATAACTAATCCTTGATATAATTACAGTCCCAAGGCATAGTCAAGCCTATTTGGAAAACCTCATTGTTTAAGGTCTCATGCCTAGCCATTCCTTCTGTAATCATCATTAAGGCCTGAATTCCCAAGATTGAAACAATTAACAAAATAACTTAAATATTTATGAATGCTTAAAAGTTATGCTTATGTTATGAATTAGTACATCTTATTTATTATTCCCACCATTCATGATCATAATGTTTGTAAGAATGTTTGAGCATATACATCTTGAAATTATATAATGAGGAAATTCAAATAATATGTAATGGTCTGTTTTATCCTAAGTTGTCTTTTGCAATTTTTGAATAAGTAATTTTAGTACTTTGATCATAACGTTCTTGTAAGAACTCAGAATTAAGTGATTCTTGATTCCTTAGATAGATAATGTAAAGAGCTACAACGTTTATGTTTATCGCTTTTGCTGAATTAGCCTCTTTCTATGAGTCATTGGGTTTCAAAGTGACACTATTTTGACATAGTAAAATTTCAAACTAAGTTTTGGCTACTGGTGATAGCTGCAGTGTTCTAGTAATAACTTTCTCATACAAAATCCTAATCATATGATTATTGATGAATTGAAAACATAAGAACAAAGGGTACAACTTTTATGTTGAACATAATTTCCAAATCTGACTCTAGAAGTACCAGAATTAGCCTAAATATGTCACCTTGCATTGATAAAATTCTTTTGTGATCAAATCCTTTGTTGAATACTGAAATATGATTCTTGGATGATTTGTTCAATTGAGAAGGTGCATAAATTATGGTATGAATAGATTTGCAAAAGCAAATATTGAGCATATAAGGACATACAAAAAGCTTATGAATTTCTAAAGATGATTGAATGAATGTGGTCTGAGTGAGCATGAAAAGTGATATCTGTTTCAAATTGCCCCACTCTATTAAAGTTCCATAATTAGATTCCTTAGAAGTAGAAATAATGATGTTTCTTGCAAATATGATCTCAGATGAATTAAGAAGAATTTTGAAGCACCATTGGATTAGGCACTAAAATTTAATTGCTTTTGATGATCTAAAGTTTAGGTTAGAAGAAATCAACATTCTTAAAGATATATATGAAAAGTTGCTACTTTATAAGCATGTGAATTCAAGGAACTTGAGAAATCTTGAGAAATGTTTAATTCACATGTATATCATATTAAGATGTGCTATGTAAAGAGTTGAGAAATGTTGAACACCTTTCTTTGGAGATTTGGAGCACTTTCACTTAGTCTTCTAGTTTATCTGTGATAAGTAATAGATAAATTATCGAGGTGCAGATGAAGTCCTTTTGTTACTATTCACTAGATGAAGTATCTTTGTCTGTTGTAAGTTACAGATAACTCTTGATAGCGAGGACAAGGTTTCTTCACAACAGACGAATTGACTTCATTTATTAATTTGTCTATAGAAAGCTATAGATGAATCTAAAAAGCATAGATAGAGATTACCTTCATAGTTAGATTTCTCAATCTACCATCTTAAGAAAGAAACGTAAGAAACTTAGGTTGTACAAAGCATCACCTAATGATCCAAATGATAGAAATCCCAAAAAATTTAGTGTTGCCATCATTGAACAACATCAAGAAACTACAAACTAATGAGAAAAATAAACACAACAAGTAGGATCATGTATTGTCATATAACAACTATTGAATGACTGAAATGATGTGTGTTTGTCATCTTATTTGATTAAAACTACGATATTTTCATTCTTGGAAAGATGTGTTAAAGTTTCTTATGCAATTTTTTTTGTGAAATATGACTGTCAGTTCAGTGTCTCTTGTGTTTAAATGAGAATTGTAATTTTGATGCATTCTTGAAATGATATAAGCTTGAAAACTATTTTTCAAAACTTCAATTATAATTTGGATGTTGCTCATGACATGAATCTATCCTTTATATTACTAAAAACTAATCTTATCTCATGCTCATGGTTATGGTTTTTATAGGACCAAGATCCATATGTAGTTATGAACTCTTTAGGAACCCAACAATATAGGAAGAGAAATATGTAGATTTGTGAGTCATAACCTCAATACAAAAAGGGAGAGAGTTTTGAATAAAAGAAGACTTGGGAAAGAATGGACTGTGCTTTATATATTTTTGCTCTATGTGATTTGTTACAACAAAGGACAACAGAACATTTCGGATGAAGTATTGATCCCATACCATGCTCTTAATTGCATTTACCTATCCTATTTTCTAGCTATTAAGGGGGAGACATATCCTATTCATTTCATACACCTTTTTGATGCTAACAAAAAGGGGAAGAAAAATGTAGAAAGACTTGTTTAAGAAATTGAGATAGTATTAGGAAGGACGCTTGGGATGACTTGCATCTAAGAGAAGAATAGAATCATACGTCATGACCTGTCTTTATCAAACTCCATAGGATTACACATTCCAATTAGATAAGGGAAGTTTGGTATTCGCTCATTAGCATGACCTTTAAATGTAACAAGTCTTCAAGTTTTGTCATTATCAAAAAGTGGGAGAATATTAGGATTATTATATGATTTTGATAGCAAAAAACTTATCTTAAGACTTGATTTATACTAATGATGATTTTAGTCTAAGAAGCCAAAATGAAGACAAATATGCTTGGCATGAATAATAATTATTGCAACATTTTGGATGCAAGCATATTACATAAATTATTTTAGAGAATGAAGAATTCATTATGATCCATAGTGCATTAACCTTGTTTAGTATATGTTAGATCATAGATATATCATGTGCTTTATGAAGTTATCACTTTAAGCTTTCATTGAAAAATACAATATGTGATTTATCCATGTTCTACACCTTATGAAAATCTTGTGAGAATAAACATATTTTGATAACTGTGCTTTATAGAAGATATTCTTTACATGAAAAAGAAATTGTGCTTCATTAATTTATCCATACTCTAACTTATATATACTATATGTAGATAAAATGTATTTTGACTTATAATAAAAATATCAAGTTAATAATGTGTCAAAAGTGCAAAAATTTCCAAGTACAAGTTCCCTGCTATAGTAATTTTGCTATAGTGAGATGAAGTGGAATTGCTACAATAACAGATAAAGTGGAATTGTCTATAGTGATAGATGAAGTAAAATTACTACAATGATAGACAAAGTGGAATTACTATAATAACAGATGAAGTTGAATTACCTATAGACAAATAACAGATAAAGCATTGTTATAGTAACACTGCTACAGTACTAGTAGACAAACTTATTTATCTATTATACTTCAAACAAATTAATAGATAAAGTGGTGCTATAGTGATATGCTACAGTAACTCTGCTACAGTACCAACAGACAAATATATTCGTCTAATACTTACTTCAGACAAAGCAGTGCTATAGTGATCTGCTATAGTAATGCTACTACAGAAACGTGCTATAGTGAAAATTTGCTATTTTCAAATATCAAAAATTTAACACTCTGCAGTTGCTATATCTTGCAATAATATTTTTCCAAGAAGTCCACAATCTTTGTGGATTGTAAAAATAGACAATCCATTGAAGGAGAATGAAATGCTTGAAGCTTCTAAGTGCTAAACAAGAATTAAACACAAAGAACCCATTCAAATCTCTAAGAGAAGGACTGCAGATATTTTTTCTAACCTTCTACCACATTTTAGAAATTTTGAGTTACAAAAGATTTTGAAATATGCTTAAAGATGTCAATCTGAATACTCTATTCAAAATCTCATCCTATCCAAAGAGACAATGAAAAGGCAGTGGATGGAAGAAGTACTTCAGAGAGCAAAACACATTTGCCTGAAAATGAAGAAGCCTAACTTTATTTGGAATCAACTATGGATAAAGTAGGAGACGAACAAAGTCTGTCTAGCTAGAAAGAGACTTTGTCTGATATTAACTTTAGACAAATTCAACAAAGCACTGATCAAACTAGAGCAACTGAATTTGTTAAAATTTATTATCTTCTTTCCAAAATCATGAATCAAGTCAGAGCTGCAGCATCTCCTCATTCATCAGTTGCCTAAACTAGATATTCACCTTCTGTTATGTCAAGGTCGGCATTGGAGAACAACTCTATGCATACGGGAATTAATTAAACGATGACATTTTTAAATGGGAGATTATCAGAATGGGCTTTTACATTTATTTCTTGCTTATCTACTTTTGCATTCAATAAAGATCATATTTCTCCAACGGTTAAGTTGAGCTATTTAAGGAGAAGAGGTGAGATGATTCAAGGTAATGAAGGAATACTTTTCAAATGAGCTAAACCTTATGCAAATCCTTTCACCCATGGCCATGAGCTTAACCTTCAGTTATCTTTAATGAACTTTAACCTTCAGATCATTATAAACATTATTTCTACATTCTGGGAAATTTTTTTTGTATTACATAGAGCTACTAAAGGATCACATCTTTCCCTGTGCTTCATTATAATACTTTGTAAAATGTATTAGTTTTCTGGTTAATCTAAAAACTAGAGAGTTGTTGGTGATCTCTGAAAAGCCAACAAGTTTGCTAGTGATCTTTGAAAAAAATCAGAAGAATGCTGGGAGCCTATGATTATGCTCCCTGTAGCTGAAATCCAGAAGAGTGTTGGGAATACTGTTTATGCCCTCTAGAGCTGGAATCTAGAAGAGTGCTTGGAACACTATTGTATTTCCATTATATGGGATATAGTGAAACCCAAGCCATAATGAGGATGTGCTCTTGGAAGAGTGGATGTATGGGATTCCCGAACCATATAAAAATCGTGTTGTTTGTGTGTTTGTTTATTTATTTTCTTGCACTATAGTCTTCTATTACTTACTTTACATTTTACAACATACAAGCATGAAAAGAGGGAAGTAATCTTGTAGGGGACAAGCAAGAAATTTTCATCAACCCAATTCACACATCTCCTCTTGGCTATAGCCATCCTACTAGAACTAGCAGTATTCTCCACCATAATTTGTGAGAAGAGCTTTTATTGGATGTCACGTCTAGCCTTTCAAGGTGCAACTTACCATTTTGCAGTAATTTTCACCTCGATTTGCCCACTTTTAGGGTGGGGGTCCTTCGATACTAATCTATCATGCCTCGACTCCGGGGCTTAAACCTATCACTATTCCCTTATAAATTCCCCATTCTAAAAGAATATCCTGTCAAACTTTCAACAGAGACTCCCTTGACATGTGGACCTAAAAACGTGATTTACAATCATCGTATAATTTCTAATATCAATCATAATTCTGAAATAATAAAATCAATCACAAAATACTACTAGAACCCACACTTACTTGCCCAGGTCACACTTACTTACTTCTAAGGGGAATCAAATCATCCCGCCATCATATTTTTACTACTTTTCAATTACATGCCAAATAATACATCAATAGAATCATAAAGATTACAAATTATCTTATGGTTGACTATTCATCTTTTCATACAATCATGTAATTACGAAATTATAATTTATAATTTCATATCAATATAACACAAGAAAATATCTTCTACTCTAGTTCACCACTCCTAACTCATAATTGGACTTCATTCCTTGGCCTGCTAGTTAAAAATATAAGAAAGAAGGTGTGAGTTTGGGCAATTCAGTAAGTACACAAATATCATAAACAATAATTAATCCACAATAGCACATTTCATCTCAAACAATCAATACCCCTCATTATAAACAATCACAAATGGACATATGTTCATCAATTAATGCCCAATAAAGAAATACTTGTTATCTCCATCCGACCAATCAATCTCATACTAAATCAATCTTTAAATTAAACATATAACAAAGAGATATTATCTATCCCTTACATTAGACATCCATATCAACTCAAAACATCACATATTCCAATCAAGGGATACTTAGTATGTTGAACATATTATCTAGATTGATTTTGATGATGAACATTTTTAACCAAGTGTATTTTGATGATGAGCAAAGATATAAGTGAAACATTAAAGTACTAACAATCTGTTCTCAAGTATGTTGCAGAAATATTAACTCATACTCAACTTCAGAATAACCTTCGTGATGATAAAAGGAAGACATAAAGTAAATGCTCTTTTAAAATTAAGTATATAAATTTCACATATACTTAAATCAAGAAAACAAAAATTTTAAAGTTTTGAAGACATGCTTCGGAGCTAACAAAAGCATCTTCGGAGTCATCTCATCATGTTTTAGAGCAAATTGCACTACTTCGGAGTCATCACAATGAATTTCGGAGTAAACATACAAAAGCTTCAAAATTGGCATGATATGGCTCAAAACAAGCGTTGGAGTCTTCACAACGAGCTTCAGAGTAAAGTAAAATACTTCAAAGTTGTTACAAGTATATTTCAGAGTAGATAGACAAGTTCGGAGAGCTAATAGCAAGCTTTGGAGTTAATTGGAAAGCTTCAGAGAAAGCCCAAGAAAAGCTTCAGAGTCCTCATAGCATGTTTTGGAATCAATAGGCACACTTTGGAGTCAACAAGCAAAGCGTTGGAATAGTTACAATGTACTTCGGAGTTAATCAAGAAAGCTTCAAAATCGTCAAGAATGCTTTGAAGTCATCACACAAGTTTCAGAGTTATCACAGTACACTCCGAAAACATTAGGACAAGCTTTAGAGTTAATCAGCTATACTTAGTAATAAACAAATATGCTTCAAAAAACTTAGAGTCACGTTTCGGAGTAGATTCGAACAAGCTTCAGAGTAAATAGACCTACTTTGGAGTCCTCAGGACTTTACTTTGAAGATAATAAGCAAGCTTCAGAGTTATTAAACACTGCTTCAAAGTTTGCTTTCTGAAGCGTCAAAAGTTTAGATTATCTGAACTCTTTTCTACAAAGGACTGTTGTTATTAAGAAGGTTTACTACCATTTCAGAGAATCTGAAGCAAAACTAATCAAAACATTCGAAATCAATCAAGACATCATCTATTCACTCATCTCTTTGGAGTAATTGATAAAGCAACTTCAGAACACCCATGACAAAAGTGACCGTTGAGAAAAGTCGACGATAGAGTAGCAAATTGATACCAGAATGCAGCAAAGTTAGACATCAGACAAAATATAAAATAAAAAAAATATTTTCGAACGTTTGAATGTCTCCCAAAGTCAACAATGGAAAAATCTCTCTCAACCTATAAAAGAGAGATTTAAAAGCAAAAAGAAAAAACTAATTTTTGAATATCATTGAAAATTTCTAGAAATATGAAGAGCATTCAAAATCTTCCTTCAAAGTTCAACTCCAGCAGCTACATCTCTGTCAAAAGCTCTCAAAGTCTAAATCACTTCTCAATCAACGAGTTTAAATCTTTTACTCTCATTACTTATTCATTTACTAAAAGTTTAGAATTTTATGTACAAATCTTTCTAAGTAAGAGATAATAATTTGTACATTTCATTTTAGTATTTGGTAACACAAGCAGAGTGCTTGGTGTTTTTGTATTAAGACAAGCAAGTAGAGAACTTGCTGAAAGGGTATAAGTTTGTTGGTGAGCTTTGAAAACCAACAAGTTGTGAAAGTTTTTGGATAGCTTTGAAAACCAGTAAGTTGGTTGGTGAGCTTGTTGTAAAACCAATGTGTATTTGATCAAGTTGATCAAGGTAGACTGACTCAGAGAAGCGGAGTAGGAACCCAGGAATGGCCGAACCACTATAAAAATCTTGTGCTGTGAATTATGCAATCTATTATACTTATTCATTCAGCACTTTAATTATTTAATTTGGCCAAAAGTTTTAAAGCTCAACTCACCCCACTCTTGAGCCACCATTGTATAAGGGACCAACAAGTGGCATTAGAGCAGACTTCACTAGTTAAATTTTGATTGCCAGTATATTAACTTGTGAAGATATTAAAATGGCTGGTATGTTACACAATACATCTATTGAAGGACAATCTACTTCCAGACTCCCTTTATTTGATGGAACCAATTATGGGTATTGCAAAATGAGAATGCAAAATTTCTTGACTATCGTAGATTACTAGTTATGGCTTGTAGTGAAAAATGGAAAGAATGTTATCAACATTGAAGATAAATACACTGCAGAAGATATATAAGCAGTAGAACATGATGCTAAGGTAAAGAACTGCTTCTACTGTGTTCTAACCTCTTTTGAGTTTGAAAAGATTTCTACACGTGATTTAGCTAAGGAAATCTGGGATAAACTCAAAAAAGCACATGAAGGTACAAACAAGGTAAAAGAGACTAAAATAAATCTTCTAGTGCAGGAATATGAAGCTTTCTCTATGAAGGAATCAGAAAATATTTCTGAAATGTTTAAGAGATTCTAGAAAATCACTAACAACTTAAAGAACTTAGGAGAAAAATATGAAGAGACCAAGCTAGTAAAGAAAATCTTGAGATCTCTGCCTAGACATTGGATGCCTAAAGTGACTCCTATATAGAAAGCAAAAGATCTAATAAAGGTGATAGTAGAAGAACTCATGGGATCACTCATGATCCATGAAGTCCTGATGGAACAAAAAGCACCAAATGAAGTCAAAGGCAAGAAAACAATAGCTTTACAAGCAGAATCAGAAAATGAGGAATCTTCAGAAGATGCCTCAACTATTGAAGATGATGAGGATATGGCAATGATAACCAAAAGATTCAGAAACATGTTCAAGAAAAAAAGATTTGGAAACAATTCAATGAACTTCAAAAGTAAAGATAAGAAAAAGGAAGTTCCAATCTGTTACAACTCCAACAAGCCAGGGCATATGAAGTTTAATTGCTCATAACCAGATAAAAAGCAAAGAGACAAGAAGAAAAGATATAACTCTAATTAGACAAAAAGAATATTTCTAATAACAATAAATTTGGAAAGAAGAAGAAAGCTATGGCTGCATGGAAAATGGTGGAAAACATGATGCAAGAAAGCTCAAGTGAAGAAGAAGAAGAAAACGAAGCTTAATTCAGCACACTTAGCTCTAAAGAAAAGGATCAAGAAGAGCATCATACAAGAATAAGCTTCATGACTATTCATAATGATGAGGTAAATTCAAACTATATTCAGATTTCAAAATAATAAAAGCTAAACATAAGGAAACTAAAAGAGAACTTGAAAGAACAATTAATGAATGCCATAAATTAAATCAAGAAAAAATTGCTCAAAACTAACCAGACTATCAATATAGAACTTGAGCAAATAAAAGTAGAAAATCATGCTCTAAGAAAAACCTTAACTACTACCATATTTAAACTTAAAACAATACAGAAAACCAAAGAAAGAAAAATCATAAAAGAAAATTAGAACCCAAATAGAATATGATTTGGATTCCTAAGATAGTTGCTAAAGTAGTAAATGCAACTATATATCCAGAAAACAGATTATTAGCATCTAAAAAATAATGGGTGCCAAAATATTCTGCTACTAACCCACTTGGACCAATCCCTAAATGGGTACCAAAATGTAACACCCCTCCTCCCTGGAGCATCACTAATTTTAAATTCAGAGGAAATTTTGATAGAGTCTCCCCTAATTTACCACCATTATTCTATATATAACATGCTAAACCATAATAATTATATAACAAATACCCTCAAATATGCAAATATAATATGGCCGCCTCCAGGCCCTATCATTTCCTGTACAAATTAACATACATCACCACAACACCCACAGACTAAGATCGGGGTACAATATACCCTAGTTATCAAATCATATACCCCCACACCATAAAATGATATGCTGTGCAAAATATTGAATGATACATGTCTAATTTACATCCAAAATAACATCATCATACATCATGAAAGGAATTAAAATCTCCAGTGATGTCACGGCCTAGCCTCGTCTCGAGACCCAACACCCTATTGGGTTCTGTTCTCTAGCATGTCAACTAAGAATTTAAATAAAAGGGGTGAGTCTGGGCAAAACTCAGTAAGCAGGTAAGCGAAAAAATATGACTATAAATACTGCAATAAACAATGGTAAATAGAGCAGTAAACAATAATGCAACCAAGCAAAACATGCCATGCCATATGTAGGATGTCATAGTCACTCAATGACTAGGTTCATGAAGATTTTAATATTAACATCTCATTAATTATTTCATATACATACTCATAATGATATTGTATAGATAATTAACCGGTCAATACAGGCTCAAATATCGACATGTCATATTCCCCTTTTATTCTGCCAATCCACGACTACCTCCTACACTAGTACACGGCTCCACCATTATCCATACACTTCACAATCATCCACACACTCCTCAACAATCCACGCACTCCTCCCCGAGAGGCACACATACTGTAACACTACCCTTTCACTCTTCGGCGTGTCAGGTCCATCTTGGCACTCCTGGCTAGAAGCCTGCTAGGCCCACATAGCCATACTACAGTATCCAGTGGCACCCCATCCTCATCGCCTCACAAGAGTACCGATTCTCTATAAACACACCTACATAAGCTACTCAGACCAATCATAGCAATCACGTGCCAATAGTAATGCCTGGCCGCACTAGCTACCCACACAACCGCCAGCTGACCAACCAGGCCACTCCTCCGCACATGGCAAACACAGGTAGGATCCATGGTAATCATAAAATAGATATATGAGCCACACTGGGCTCTGCACCAACCATGAGCTAAAACCAAAATTTATCGGCACTCTAGGAGCGTAGAATATATATATAATTTCTAAAATAAAATTCTTATTTTCTAATTTATAAAATTCAATTGATATAATTTTTTTTAGATTCTTAATAATATGAAAAATATTTTATCCAAATTTCAGGTTAAAATAATTTAAATTGATAAATTTATAATTAAAATATGAAAATATAAAGAAAACTGTTAGACGAAATTACACATCTCTTTTACCCCTTGAAATTTTTACATAAATTATAAATAATATAATGGAAGTTTTGTAAACATTTTAGCTTAAATTAATTAAAATTGAGAAGATTAAAATAAAATAAAATTTCAAAAGTGTGGGGCGCATCAGTTACTCATTTTCAGGGTATTTAATGTTCATATTTGTTTGAGGAGTCAAATGATGGAATTTGTTCATAAAACGTGGTATGATAGTATTAAGTTATATATATTTTAACTTCATAGTTTTATTTTTTCAAAATAAAATCAATAAATGAGTTTTTGATCAACCTCAAGGGGGGTACTTGATAAGGCATTCTATCAGTGCATTGTTCATCTGAATCATCCGAATTTCATTTGATTTTCCTATTATTTTCAATGAAATTTAATTTATACTAATACAATTAATTAATTATGGTTACATGGAGTAGATAATGCATGTTTAAAATCATGTAACTCATATACAAAAATTTTAGATTACAAGTGCCCAAATTATAATCATTCAAAGGAATCAAATTGAACTTAAAACAACTTAAAACAACTACTGCTTACCTTAATTAATCAAGAAATTTGCATAGCCCTTACACTCTAATTTATACACTTAATGATGCTTTAATCTCTTTCCAAATTTACAGCCTAACCAGTGGAAAAAATTGCATTAAACTTCATAAAAAACATTAATGTTGAACTAGCTGTATACTTAATTGCTAATCCCTAACTGATTTTAATAAATCATTAATCATGTATCAAATACTCTAATTACAGCCCCATATCCCCTTTTGAAATTTCCAGCAACTCTAGTGATTTAGGGTTTGATTTTTTATCAATTTTTCTACATGATTTTGCAAGAATTTCCTTCCTAAACTTCATTAACATATAAAGTAGATTAAACACTTACCTTAATATTCAGGCTCCTATAGTGGATCCCACTAATTAGCAACCAATCTTAAAATTTGAGGGGCTTCCACTCATTTAATCCATAAGAAATTTGGAAATAGAGCCACTAACTACTTGAATTAACATTTACTAGTGATACTTTCAAGCAAAATTCACTAAATTTGCAAGTTGGGATTATGGGGAAAAGAAACCCAAGTTGAAGAGGCATAAGGAAATGATTGCATGTTGGGAGCAGATGGGGATAACTATTACATTGATATTTATATTGATTTTTTTTTGTAGTCCATGCTCCACTTAATTCTATACACATGCACTTATCTTTGATTTTCAAAATCCTATCTAATCCTCACGTTTGGCACATGTAAATCATTCAATTAATAAGTCACATGTCCAAATTAATTATCCATCCATTAAATATAATCTTTGCATAATTTTATTACTTATTTTTCAATTAAATTCAATTTTAACCAAAATTTGCCAGAAATTATTGGGATCTTGATTTTTCAACTTTTCACATGCAATTTTTAATTTTTCTTCAGTTGTAAATGATTGATTAATATATGCCCTCATCATCCTCACATTAATATATATTGTTCATCCATTTTTGCTATTTTTCTATTATAAAATTTAATATTTTACCAAATTTACACCTTCAACATTCCACAGCTTTAAATTCATTTATTTTTTTCTTAAATCATTTATTTAACATACTTTAATGTATTCCCAACTTCATCCTCATATTTATATTAATAATTGACTCATTTCATATATTTTTCATAATAATTTTCTCATAAATTTAATTATTCAGCGAGTCAAACTAACAAAAATCACCAAAACTTTACAGTAGCAAAATTTTATATTTTTGAAAATTTCAAGGCTTTATATTCCACCCTCTTTAAAAAATGTTTCATCCTTGAAACTCAGATGAATAAATGAGGATATTTAGATGGCATCATATCCTCAAGCTCCCATGTAGCCTCATCTTCTGAGTGACGACTCCATTACATTTTAACCAGGTGAATGACTTTATTCCTTAATTGCTTTTCTCTTCTGTCTAGTATATACACTAGCTGTTCAACATACTATAGATTCTCACTTAATTGTACCTCTTCTGGTACCAAAACATGAGATTGATTCGGTTCATATCTCTATAGTGATGACACATGAAACACATCATGGATTCCGCTCAATGATATGATAAGCCACCTTACTAATTCGTTCCTTTATCTTATATGGCCCTACATACCTAGGGCTTAGCTTTCCCTTGTTGCCAAATCATACCACACCTCTCATAGGCGACACTTTAAGAAAGACCCGATCTCCCACTTGAAACTCTAGGTCCCGCCGAAGTGTATCTGCATAACTTTTCTAGCAAGATTGGGTAATTTGGATCTTCTCCTTGATCTAGGCTACTTTTTCAACTGTATCTGCAATCATCTGTGGCCGTACAATAGTAGTCTCCCCCACTTCTGGCTAGTATAAGGGTGTTCAGCACTTACACCCATACAATACTTTAAAAGGATCCATGCCAATGCTGGAGTGATAGCTATTATTGTAGGTGAAATCCACCAAAGTAAGATACTAACTTTAGGCTTTGCCCCATTGGAGGACACAAGCTCTCAACATGTCCTCTATCTGCTGGTTCACTCTCTCAATCTGCCCATCAGTCTGGGGTGATATGTACTGCTAAAATCCAGATATGTACTCATAACCTTATGTAGAGCTATCTAGAAATTAGATATAAACACTAATCCACAGTCAGAAATAATGACCTTACACACACCATGTAGTCTCACTATCTCATTCTGATAAATTCATGCATATTTCTCAGTAGTGTAAGTAGTGCGAACAAGAATAAAGTGGGCTACCTTAGTCAACCTGTCCACTACAACCCAGATATTGTCATAACCGACTCTAGTCTTGGGAAGACCTATAATAAAATCCATAGTAATATCTGTCCACTTCCACTCTGGGTTCTCAATTAGTTGTAATAACCCACCAAGCCTCTAGTGTTAGGCCTTTACCTTTTGGCATATTAGACACCTTGCCAAATATTGAGCCACATCATTTTTCATGCCATGCCACCAATACTGTGACCTCAGGTCATAATACATTTTGGTACAGTCTCAGTGGATGGTATAAGGTGAATACTGCACCTCCTCTAGTACTTTCTGTATTATAGCAAAACCTCTAGGCAATGCAAGCCGATTCTGGTATCTTAGGATACCATCAATGCCAATAATATAATCAGGTAGTCCATCGCTCTAAGCTCTTTGTCTCGATTTTCGAAATTCCTCATCTGTAGTCTCCATCTAGGCAGTCCAAATCTCATCTAGCAAAGTGGGCTAAATAGATAATTGATATAGCTGTGCCACTAGCCCTCTCATTCCACATACAACTCGATTTACCTCATCTCTTCAAATTGCTCATTCCTTTGTGTGAGTAGACATGCCATGCTACTACCCGATTTCCTACTCAGTGCATCTGCTACAACGTTTGCCTTGCTTGGATGATAATGGATATTCAAATCATAATCTTCTAGCAGCTCAAGCCATCACCTTCGTTTCATATTTAGCTCTTTGAGTGAAAATGTACTTCAAGCTTTTATGATTTATGTATATGTCACACTTTTCACCATAGAGATAATGTCTTCATATCTTTAAGGCAAATATGACAACTGTTAACTCCAAATCATGGGTGAGGTAGCTCCACTCATGAGGCTTCAGCTGGCGTGATGCATAAGTAATAACATTTTCATGCTACATCAATACACACCCTAATCCATGTTTAGATGCATCACTGTATACTACAAATCCATCCTATCCCATAGGGACTTTGAGAACTGGAACTTCTACTAGCCTCCCATTTAATTCCTTGAATGCTACTCACATTGATCATTCCATTTGAACTACACTCCCATATGAGTCAACTGTGTAAGAGGTACGACTATAGTAGAGAATCTCTCAACAAATTGGCGGTAATAACTTGCCAATCCTAGAAAACTATGAACTTCTGTCACTATAGTAGGTCTGGGCTAGTTTACCACAGCTTTGATCTTATGTGGATCTATAGAAATACTAGCTCTTAATATAATATGTCCCAAAAATGCTACACTATTCATCTAGAAGTCACATTTCTTTAACTTGGCATACAACTTTTCTTCTCTCAGTCGCTGCAAAACCAATCTCGGTTGAGTTTCATGCTCCTCTCTACTTTTGGAATAAATCAGGATGTCATTGATAAATATGATCACAAAGTGATCTAAATATGGCCTAAACACCTTGTTCATGAGATCCATGAAGATTGCTAGAGCATTGGTCAATCCAAATGGCATTACTAAGAACTCATAATGTCCATACTGGGTTTTGAATGCAGTCTTTGGCACATCTATCAAGTTAATCCTCATCTGATGATAGCTCGACTGAAGATCAATCTTTGAGAACACAATAGCCCCTTGCAACTGATCAAGTAAATAATTTATATGAGGCAATGGATACTTGTTCTTGATCGTCACCTTGTTGAGCTCTCGGTAGTCAATGCATAGGCTTAGACTACCATCCACCTTCTTCACAAACAGGATGGGACCACCCTAGGTGACACACTAGGGCAGATAAATCCCCTATCCATCAACTCTTGTATTTGCACCTTTAATTCTGCCAGTTCCACTAGTGCCATTCTGTATGGTACTCTGGATATGGGCTTTACCCTAGGTTGGAGGTTAATACTGAACTCGACTTCTTGTTCAAAAGAAAATCCAAATAATTCTCCTGGAAACACATCAGAAAAGTCTCTCAAAATTGAGATATCCTCCACTAATCTGTGCTCAAAGTGCACATCTATAGTGGAAATCAAATAAGCTTCATGCCCCTTCCACACTAAACTAAGAGCTCTCATAGCAGAAATCAGCTTAGGAGCTTCTCTTGTAGATGAACTCCGAAAAGTGATATTTATCTCATCAAGAGTCTTTAAGATCACCTTCTTGGTCTAGCAATTTATCTTGGCTTTGTGCTTAGCCAGCCAACCCATCCCCAATATAATATCTAATCCTTCCATGCTTAATACTATCAAATCAGCATAGAAACATCTACTTTCAGTTACCACGGGAATGTCATAACATTTTTCTGAGGCTGTACTAACTGCCTTTAGCAGTGTGGAGATCTCTACCAAATGATGCTTGGGATATGTAGACAAACTAGCTTTATGAACAAATGAAATAGACACAAAAGACTGGTAAGCACTCTAATCAAATAAGATAAATGAGGAGATTACCTATAACCACATGATCTATTGCCTTTGCCTCCTGCACTGTGGTAGCCTGTACAACTGCCGTAGTCTGGGGCCTCTACTCTACAAACTGCTGCCCTGGTGGTATATATGTCCCATGACCTCAGCCTCTCATCTGTGGGCCACCACACTTAGGCTGGGGAGGTGCCCTAGAAGTAACAATTTCACTCTTCCCCTGAAGAGTGGGACAATGCAGTCTAATGTGGCCTGGCTTGCCACACTAATAACAAATAATCAGTCTCCTCTGCTCTGCTCCCTGTGGTTGATTGGCTGTCTGGCTCTGCTCTCTAGACTGAGTAGGGGTCTGCCTAGTAGACTTCCTTCTCTCTCTCTTTGTTCACTCTTGTATAAGTATACATGATCGCAAGTAATATAGATGAGATAAGTTGAGTATCGTTCCCATGAGGAAGTAGGTTGTTACACACTAAGTACCAAACTTGTACCAAATTAGTAATATTTGATTGAATGAAATTTAATAGATGATATAAGAACTAAATTTGAATAAATAATGAAGTTGACAAATTGTAAGAGCAAAAGAAGAAATATTAATGGATGAAATATCTAGGAATTTAACTTTACCTAGCAAATCCACTTGTATTGATGAATTGCATTGAGTAAATCATCATTCATCTCATTGTCAATTAGATACACTAAAGTATCTACCACTCTTTCTCAAGTGTTATGATAGGTGTGCCTATTAAAGTGATTTACTATGTCTCCTTGCAAATCTAAATTAGTAAACCCATTTAGCTTAAGCATCCAAGTGTAATATATGCCCTTGCAAGGTCATATTCACACGGATTGCAAATGTACAATGGCTATCTCTAGACTTCAGTGCATTATATATTCTTCAATTCAAGAGTCTATTCCTAATTCACCTCTCTCAAGTATAAATTAAGAAACTCAGTTCATGCACACGGTAGCTAAGCACATACACACGTTAAGCTTAGAAAAGAAGAAACAATGAGGAAAAAGATAATTTAACTCAAGAATCAGATATCAACACAAGCTTCATTGCTAGAATTTATTTAATCCTAGATAACAAAAATTTAGAACATCATATTTGAATTAAAACCAACTAAATACTTGATAAACATCATCATAATCCAATATTGAATGTTGTTTCAAAAACAAAAGATAAACTAGAAAGAAAATAGAATATTTAGGTTGTAGTGGCTTTTTCCAATGATCTTCTTACTCTAAACGCTTCTCCTCATCCAACTCTTTGTCTATGCTCCACTCTCCCTCCTCTGATCTAAACTCCTGGGTGTCCTTAAATAACCCAAGCAGCTGGGTCTTAATAGAATTCCTCCGCGAATTACAATTTCTTACGCACCAGAATCATCTTCTAAAAATAACTATGTATTTTTACAAAAAAAGACTATTTGCATATGTAAGAAAAGTTCCAACAATAGATAGTATTGTTGTGCCATTGATTTCCAAATATACCATCTATAAATTGTAACAACTTCTGAAAATTTCAGCAACGTATGTAAAGGAAATTACTTCAAAAATATCTCAAATGATTCCAATTGTTGATCATTATGGGACACCATTGCTAAAAATATATTGCTAATCATAGTTTGGACAACAACATTTGATGCATGAAAGAACAACTAAATTTATGTACTTCCAATTCTAAGCTTTGATTTCAAACTTTGTTTCTTGTTAGGTTGCTTTGGAGGCATGAAAATCGAGTAGAAATTTGAATTCTTGTTTCGGAGTTCTTTGAAATGAACTTCAGAGAAAAAAATCATTGCTTCTGACATTTTTGTTCTACTTTGGAGTTCTTTGAAGTAAAATTTGGAGAAAAAATCATTGATTCAAAGATTTTTATGTTCTGCTTGGATTTCTCTGAAGTGAACTTCGGAGAAAAAAAATCTACTTTGGAGTTTTTGATGTTCCAGAGCAATTTTAGTAGAATCATCATAAATTTCTCATATGAACTTCAAATTGAGTAATTTTTATTGGGTTAGATAGATAATTTAAAGATCTAAAACTTTCATGTTAATAACATTTCCCAATTCAACTTGTATGTTAAGTCATGGGCCCTCAAAGTACTACCTTTTATGTTAGTGAACTTCGAAGTAAAAATTCTGCTTCAGAGATTTCTGAAGAGAGTACCACTGTTTTGATCATAACTGTCTCGTAAGAACTCAGAATTGCTCCATTATTTTTGCATTGATAAATAATTTTAGGGTATATAACTTTTATGTTAATCACTTTATCTGAATCATCTTTCTTCTATGAGTTGTGAGCCTTCAAAATGTCGCCTTCTGTCAAATGAAGTAATAGATGAATGTAAAGCTCTAAAGATAGTTGCACTATTTTAGCCATTTCTCATATAAATTCATAATCATATGATTTTTGTTGCAATAGAAAGATAAGAATAAATCCTAAAACTTTCATATTGAATGAAGTTTTCAAATATGCCTCCATCAGTCCTAGAAATTGCTTTAAACTAATATCTTCTGTAATTTTCAGTTTTATTTTACATATCGATAAAACAAACTCTATTAAGTGCAATATCCACTAAAAATATTAAAAAAAGATCTTAAACATGTGAATTTAGATATAAAAAATATGATATATTATGAGTTTATCAAATACTTCCAAACTTAGCTTTTGATTGTCCTTAATCAAAATAACAATCTAAGCTTTTAAATTAGTTAAGAAAATCTCTTTCAAACAATTAGTAACATGCCAGACAAATTACACATGTACACATATCTCAGAAATCAATCAAAATACTTTCCAAGTAATCTCGTGAAACCCATACTTCATCAATCCTTTCATGAAATAAAAATATGTGTGCATGTAGTGTCAATTTCATACTACATGCATGTTTTTCAGTCAATAATGTGAAAACCAGTGATTTTCATGATTTTCACAAAACACTCCATAAGCTTACTTTTCATAATCCCTCTCCACTAATGTAGAAAACTCTGTTCACTTGGATCAATAGGTCTTTGTTAAGCTTATAATGGGGCCTTGGGTTTAGCAAACAAAAAAAAGGGAATTAGGATACACAAAGTAAGAGATCATATCTATATTTTACATGAATATTTAACCTCTTAACTTTTTATTTGGGGTTTTATCTGTTTTATGAGCTGTATTACTACCACACCTTAGACTTATTTCTTTTACTTTCATTAAGATGTGATCCCCCCAACTATGGGCTGTATTACTACATCTCCAAACTTATTTTCTATTGAGTTTATGGAGATATGATCCCCTCAATTGAAGGATAAATCCTTATTGCTTTTTTTCCTTTTGTCCTTTTTCCTCTTCTTTTAGCATTCTTCTCTTTAACTCCCCCAAACTTAAATTCTTATGTACTCATGTACCTCTTTGCAATCTTATTTTTAGAATACGTCTCTTAATAGGTCAATTATGGTTTTTCAGGCTAAAAAAGGTTGAATGATGAGGCTAAAGAAAGAAAAATTGAATGATGGTCTTTCAAATGCTTTGCATGTGCCATTCTCTCATTAAAGCTCAATAGGGATACTAGTGATAGTGAATATACTAGGTTAGCTTAAAAGGCTCAAACTGATCAAAGAATGCCTAAATCATTACCAAGTAAACATGTTTTCTAGGATTTTGCCTTGAGGCCTAATCAAATAAGTTCTAGCATGCTTGTGTTAACCAGACTA